>JAHBCN010014170.1:0-23223 GCA_019359885.1 Listronotus oregonensis
TCATAGCCTCGGCAGCTTCAAAAAAGCTTGGATTCCTCTTTCGAGCCAGAAAATATTTCTCTTTGTCCAATCTGTAGACTCTGTTTGTATCCCAAATCAGACCCTCTTTAAAATATTGTTCTCATGTCTGGGGAATAGCGTCCCCTACAACACTTAGCATTCTGGACTCCATTCAAAAAAGAGCCGTTCGTCTTATTAATGATCCAACGCTCACAGAAAGACTTCCTCTTCTTGCCCACCGTCGCGCTGTAGGGGATCTGTCGCTCTTCTATAGGTATTTTCACGGTTTCTGTTCAGAGGAATTGGTCAGTATAATTTCTTCTCTGGCAGCTCTCTACAGAGCAACACGTGATGCAACTTTTATGCATCTATGCATCCTTTTACAGTTCAGTTGGAGAGGCCCCGAACTTCCCGCTTTTTTTATTTCTTCATCCCTAGAGTATCAAGACTTTGGAACCTGCTGCCCGCAGAGGTTTTTTCTTCTCCTCTCAATCTCCAAGTATTTAAGTCCCGTGTGAACAGACTCCCTCTCACCACACTTAAGATACCCACGGTATGTTAATACTTAGGCATCAGCCTTCGTGGACTGCCCAAGATAAAAAATAAATAAATAAATAAATAATTTAAGTAAATATTAAATAATAGTGGTCATGTTTGGTACACCCTATTGACTTTACTTACCTCCGTTAATTTTTTTCCTTTTTCCAATATATCCATCATTTTCGTCATCCGATGTATTTTCCACTTCTAAAGATTTTACTATTAAAGATATCATGGTAAGCGTTTTACCCAATCCCATGTCATCCGCAAGGATTCCTCCAGAGGGTTGTTCTTTTTCTCTAAAATAAAGTTGTTAACGAAAAATTAAGCAGTCTAAGTAAACAATTAAACTACCAAGATTCTTGTTAATATACTACTTTTCTTAACATTAATTTTTGTTAGTTTTTCGACTAGTTCTTCTCATCACGCCACCGCATAAACATAAAATCACAAATTATTACGCTGTTTTCCTAAAACGGATTCAGGCATCACAGAAAATGACTAAATGGTTAATTAAACACTGCAATAATAAGGTTACACCTGACACCTCTTTTTAAAGGATTTTACATGCTGAATACAGCCATAAATTTCTAGATCCTGGTGTCAAACCGCTTTTGTAATAGCGTCAATTTTTGTGTTTCCCAGTGTTATTTCAATATTTCAGTTTTTAATTAATTTCTCGTGGCATGTTTTATTCATTTATTTATTTATTTATCAATAAACGGGAAACCCCATTAAAGAATTACAAATATAGATTATTTTTAAAAAATTTAAAACTAAAAAAGTTAACATTGAAATGGATAAATTCTGAGCATAAATCAATAAAATATTTGATATGACAATCTCCAAACATAAAATAACAAAATAATAAAATATTAACAATTTAAACTTTTAATAAAACAGGCCAAATATATTTTTCTTAAATCTATTTAGTGAGCTCCCGAAAGGGCCTAGAGATGGATGGACATTTAAGTATTTTAAGGTTCTGATCATAGGACCATATTTCCCATAATTGGTGGCATGAAATTTAACTTTAAAAATGTCATTTCTTCTTAAGCGACCAGGTACTTTTATAAAGATCTGCTCCAGCAATGCTGGACAATCAATATACCCATTCAACAATTTATAGACAAACAAAAGATCATTAACTATTCTCCTTTTTCTTAAGGTGTTTAAAGATATTTGATTATGTGCAAATCGAAATTTAAAAAACCTTTAAAACTTTTTCTGCACTATTTCGATGTTGCCTATATGACCGTTATAATATGGGGACCATACCATGGACGCATACTCCAGTCGGGATTTCACTAGGAAGCAATAAAGAGTTTTCAAGGAAGACAAAAACAAGTGTCGGGCCAGTATGAAAATAAAGCCCCTTAACATCAATGTCTTAGAAACAACCAAAGAATAATGATCCCGAAAAGTAAACTTATATCCAAAATACCTGACATTAGACAGAAGTGACAGTTCCTGCTCCCCAATATGATAATGAGTACTGATTCTCGTTCGATTTCTGTAAAAACTAATGTAATTACATTTACTGGTGTTTAGTAATAGGTAGTTAGCCCTAGACCATTAAACAAAAGTGTCAAGGTCCATCTGCAGTAGAGAATCATCATACTCATTAGCTGTAACAATTAACGACGGTTTATTTTGACATTTTTGTCAAATTATAAAATGTCTGCTTAGTGATAGTCAATTCAAAAGTAAACAATATCCAAAAAATCATTAAATCTATTGGCAAACTTACAACACAGCAAAATTACAGAGATCTGGCTTAATACAATTTTTTTTTTTTTAAATGCAAGTTTATTTTAAAAGGCGTTAAAATTTTCCACATTGGACTTCTTGGCATATAAACATTGTTTTTGTAAATTCTTCTCTGACCTTATGGAGCATTTTTGGGGTTATTGCTGCACATGCATTGATGATACTTTAGCAAAGTTCATCCATGTTTCGAGAAAGCGTTTTAAAAACTTTAAACTCTACATAACTCCACAAAAAAAAATCTAACAGGGTAAGGTCAGGTGACCTAGACGGCCATTCTGTGGAACCACGATAAAAAATAGCTTGGACTTTTTCTTCTAGAGATCGAACTATTTTAAATTTAAAAAAAATAGCTTTGATTTTACAAAAATAAAAGTACTTAAGACTGACAACTAATATCTTTGAAAAACATGTCAAAAAAGCATACCGTCATAGTAACTAATTATTTTAAGTTCACCAAAAATAATAAAAATCAATGTATAACAAACAAAACTAGAAAAAATAAAAATTGTGATGTTATTACAAAAGCTAAAATATTATTTTATATTATCCTTACTGTATTTATATATTTCTTCGCAGTACAATTTTTAAAATAGAAAAGTAATTTCCGAAAAAGTATTTAAATTATTACAATAACTAATAAAAAAAAAATGAACTTAAGGATCCATAAAGATATGCATCTTCATCAAATGCGTAGTTGTATATTTTATTCTAAAAAAATAGCATATTAAATTCCCTTTTATTATTTTTTTAAATTTAAACTTAATTACTTTAAACCACAGTAGATTATGAAACCAAAGCTAATACCCTAGAAACAAATTGTACATTGTAGCTGGAAAGACATTACACAATATATTTGAACATACAAATTGTAGAGGAAATGGCTGGCACAAGAAAGTAAATTAAAAAATTATAGAAAGTTTGAAACTAACTCACCTTATAGGGTGTTTATGGATGGTTTTAATTACAGTACATACCATGTATAATAGTATACTTTGGAAAATCACAAAACTAAATTATAAAGCTAAATTAAACTCATATTTCGACAATTTTAAAATTATTTCTGACCTAAACATAATCCACGCTAAAGCCCTTTTTTGATGAGGCATTAAGGACACTTTAATCCCCTCCGGATCATCCGCAAAATCCTCATCTTTCGGACAAGTCTGTAGCGCTTCGTGTAGCTGCTGTAGTCTATCCAAGGTTACGGCTTTCTGAGCGTTGTACGTTGACATAGCTACAAAAGGAAAAAACACACAAAGATAACTTAAAGTGTATTATACAAATTTTCAACTATGTTTTCTGAGTGACTTCTGCTACATTATAAAAAAATGCACTTCTTTAAAGGTTCGCTGGTATAAATTTATAATTGAATTTATGAATGATATAAATTTTTCTAGGCGTAAAAAACGACTTGTTATTTATTGCTCGTAAACTACAAAACCAAATTAAATAATATTTTGGAAATTATGACAGAAAACGAAAAAGAACTAAAATATGCAAAAAAATACAGGGTGCATAATTTTAAAAAATATCACAACTTTCCTTTCTTAATATTCTAATAAAAATAGATTCAAATAGTTTTGAAACCAAAATTTACAGAAAACCTACACATATAATCAAATACTTAAATTTTAACTTAAATTACCAAATATTGGTATAAAAGAAGGTTGTCTTCTAGACCATTAGCCAAACGCATAAAAGAACATTAAAAACACATAATTCTACAAATTAAATATTTGCCAACGCGCATTTGATAACAATCACATAGTAAACTGGAATGCTTCTAATATTTTAGCAAAAAAATTTTGTCCAAGAAAACATAAAAGAAAGTGCATATTTATTATAAAATAAAGATAAATGTGTAGCCTAAATATCTGTTAATTTAAATAATACATGGTTACCTATGTTTGATGCTAAAGTTATTTCAGGAAAACTTAACATTATTTAACACAACACACTTTTTTCATTTTTTATAAACAATAAATATACCATTTTTTTGAAAGTGTTATGATGACTTATACACTATCCGTTGTTCACCGAAGTTTGACTATTTTGGTTTTTTGCAATTATTACAACTTCATTAAATTTCCTTTTGTTCTAGTGGGTTTTTTTATAAATGATTTTTGCTTCCCACCATTGTATGCGGTGTGTTCGGCAATATCCGATGTATACCTAACCACATTTACAGGGAATTTGGTAGATACAGTCGTTTTTTAAAACATTATTGTCCGGTATCGTCTTAGTAAGAATACTTCTTAGAGTGGTTTGGGATTTAAATGCTGTTTTATTATTATACTTATTCTCTATTATGCGAATATTTTCCAAAGATCTTTTAACATACGGAATAGTCATAAATATTTGGTCCTGTAGAGTCTTGTACAAATTAGACTTTGTAAATTTTGTCTTATCTTGATATTATTTGTCAATTGTATTTTTAACCAATCCCTAGTTATATTACTTATTTCGGCTTGCAGTATGACTTCATCCTTTGTTCCGTTAAGAGTGATTGGAATTCTGGTGTAAATATTGTCTGGTGTGGGTAGGTTTTCTGTATACTGAGGTTTGTATATGTCCATTATTTAGTTTGACTGCACTGCAAAACACCTTTTAGAATTGATTAAAGCACTAGTCGATAAGTCTTTTTCAGTCATCTTTTGTTAAAAACTCTAATCATTTTGTTGAGATTCTCAAAAATTTAGAAAAAGGACCAGACAATACTTTAGTAAGCTTTGTTGTAAAAATTCTGTACAAAAAATGCCAGTAGAAGAATCGTTAGGCATTATTACGGCAAAGTTCAACAAAGATGACACATTAGTAGAATGCATCACCCTGTCGCTGGATGGAGTGATGGAGTTGTTGGAGCTGTGCCTCCCTATTTCTTACTTTCAAGTGAAAGATGAGTACTATCCGCAGGATGATGGACTTCACATGGGTTCATCGCTCTCTCCAGTGGTAGCAAATATTTATATGGGATGGTTTGAGGAACATGCAATTAAAACTGCACTACACTAATCAAACCAAAAGCTTGGCCGATATGTTGACAATGCTTTGATTGTATGAACAGGTAATGACAAAGAACTTGAAGGTTTCTTAAAACATCTAAAATGTCTCCGACTCTGTATTAAATTCACAATGGAGAATGATCAAAATTCGGCTCCTTTTCTCGTATTCCGTATCAAGACGTCTGCTATGAAACTAGATTGCTTCTGTGTGGTATGCAGACGCTGGAGAATAGATGTAGACAAGCTCTCCCCTTGTGTCTTTATAAACTGGTTAATGGGATGATTCACTGTAGTGATCTGCTGAGTATGGTCGATTTCTTGGTCCCCAGGCGTCGAACTCGTCACACCTCCCTCTTCTTCGTGAAAGGACGTAGGATCAATTATGGTCAAAACACGTTTATTGACCGCATGTGTCAAAATTATAACAAATTTTATTACAATTGTGACATCTTCAATATTGGTCTGTATTCTCTTAAGAGATGGCTAAGGTTTGGCGACGTCTGATTTAAGATTTAAGATTAAATTTTTAAACCCTTAATCGAGTATTTAATTAAATGGGACTGCCGTGATTGTGTGTTGATATGTATTGTTTGAGTTTCCTGCTATGTGAAACTTCATCTTCTTGTAATATTTTTAGCAACTATTGTATGTAGTGCAGTTACAAGTATTGTAAGCTTTTTTATTTTGTCTGTATTTTTAAGTTTTTTTAAGTTTTGTATGTTATTTCTTTTCTATATTAATTTTTGTACCATTTAGGGATATATCCCTGTAGTGTACTGTACTGTGAATAAATAAATAAATAAATATTAAGAATATCTGAAAAACAGGTCGAATACCAAATCATCCCGGCATCACAATTTTTTGTAGTAGCTTTTTAAACTGTCTTACAGGTTAGATCAAAAAATAGAAAAAAAAACAAAGGCTTACCTGTTTTACCAAATGTTTTGGGAAGCACCGCATTCGCTCCGGCCTCGATATCCTCCCAAGCTACATTAGCAAACGCCCCTTTGGGTGCCTCATCTACTTTCGAATCTGATACACTCATTTGGTCCAGTTTGTTTTTCTCTTGAGCATACTTGCTTCTGGCTATTCTTATTCTTTCTTTTATCAACTGTCCTTTATCCGGCAAAGCTTCAAAGTTTATGTTCTCCGTCATACTCTGCAGCTTAACTAGATCCGTCTCTAAATTGTTGACTTTGCTACATTGACTTTCGTATTCCGAACGTGAGACGGTTATTTTGGAAGACTGTGGTTCTTCGTGGTTGGCTAAAGGTATCTGTACAAGGGGTGGCCGTTGTTGTTGTTGCTGTGACTCAGCAAAGGGTTTCGGTTGATTCGGCTTTTGTGGCGTCACGATTTCTGTTTTGACAAACGCCTGCAATGTTTGTTGACGCACTACCTTTTTAGATATTGGCAATTTAAATGGGGTTTTCGTAGGGCTTGATATACATTCATCGCTGCTAACCTAGAAGAAAGTAACTTGTAAATTATAGGGCCTTTAGAATAGAGGTGGATTTAAGAAGGAACTTAACATCTGAAATTGTTTCCTCAAAAACTATAAAAGATACACGAAACTGTTTATAACATAAACTATGTATTTTGGGCCAATCAATAGAGATTTTTTCACATACTTAAATTTAGCCGGAATCAACCAGTGCCATCTGTTAAAACATGATAAATAGATGAAAACCCCGGTTTGGTCCCCAGCCAATTTGTTTACAGTAATTCTTTAAACAATAAAAACTGTAAAAAAGGTATTTTTTTAGTTTTTCACGTATAACTCAAAAACTATTAGAGATATCGCGATGGTGTCAATGGGACTATTTTGGAGAATTAAAAAACCTACGAAATGGTTTTTTATAGAACTTTTTCCAAGCATTTCTCGCCGAGAAAATCCCAAAAAACTCCAAAAATGGACCTTTTTTAAAAAAATCATATCTCCGTTCGGTATCAAGATTAAGAAGCAATTTTTCGGGAAATGTTTAACCACGCAAAGAATGGTTTGTCGGATTTATAGTGTTTGATTTAGGGCTCATCAAAAATTTAAGGGCTTGGCTCACCGTTTTAAGGCGGATCAATATATTTTAATTCTGAAAACGGCATATGAAAGTAGAGATCAAATCTTTCTCTCCATATTATAAATTTTTTGCTTAGGGGTGGAAATTGATGAAAGAAATCTCTGAAAGTCGTGCGAAACGCGAAAAACGACGAGCGAAGCAGACTAGAGTAACGGTAGTGGGGGAGCGAGGCAACGAAGGAGAAATGCATATTAGTCCGGGTAAATCTGTAATTTACCGTTAAATGATTTTGAAAGGTCATGAATCAAGATGAAACCTTTTGCATTTTGGATGAGCCCTAAATCGAAAACTATAAATCCGACAGAAATCATTCTCTGCGTAGTTAAACTACAGATTATTAGCTATCATTTTTCGAACAATTACTCCTTAATCTTTAAACCGAACGAAGATATACATTTTTGAAAAAAGGTCAATTTTTGGAGTTTTTCCGGATTTTCTCGGCGGGAAATGCTCGGAAAATGCTTTATAAAAAACCATTTTGTAGGTGTTTTAATTCTCTAAAATAGTCCCATGGACACCATTGCGATGTGTTTAATAGTTTTTGAGTTATACGCGAAAAACTTAAAAATTACCTTTTTTTACAGTTTTTATTGTTTAAACAATTACTGTAAACAAATTCGCTGGGGACAAACTCGGGGTTTTCATCTATTTATCATGTTTTAAAAGGTGGCACAGGTTGTTTCCGGCTAAATTTACGTGTAAAAATGAGCATTTAGTTATAAGCCTTTTTGTTAATGCAATTTTTTCGACCTTATAATCAAAAAATTATATAACATTTTTTCAAGAGCATACCTAAAAAATTAAGGTGATTTGGGATTCAACTGAATAAAATAAGTTATTTATAATAAAAAAAACAAAAATCACAATAATAAACAAATATATTTTTTCCTTGTTTTGGGCAGAATTTTTTTGTTAAAATTAAATTTTTGTTTGTATCTTCTTTATCATTCACTTTATTGAAAATGTTTACATGACTTTTTAAATAGACAATTTAAAAAGCTTTATTTTTTGTTTTATGACATTTTTTGTATCTCTTATAGGTTATACAGTACTAATCCAAACATTCCGTGGTAGCAGGTTTCTGCCGGTAAATGTACCGTATCATTTTTTTGGGATTTTCTCGATTTTTTGCTGTTTGATCCCCAACTTTTAAGTTCCGATTTGTGATTAGCGGAAAAAATACGTTAGAAAATCCTAGTCCGACACCCAGCACAACACCACTTTTTTGTGGACCTGTGTAATTCAAAGAAATATCAAGGACTTCACAGAAATTAATTTTTACTTATAATCTTCCTAGAGCACGAATTATTTGCAAACATTTTTTGGAGGTGCTAATTTTTTGAAGATATAATTTGCAACTGAGAAAAAAGTTCCGGCATTAAAATTCGGAATCGCGAGAAATTCTGTAAGAAAATTTTACACCCGACATTGTTACATTGGTGGTACCTTAAATAATTAATTGTGTGTTTAATTTCCTTTATGTAAAATTTGGTTCAGACGGACAACTTGAATTTATGAAAACTACCTATATTTTTTTAATTCTAGTAGGTAAATAATTTTAAAAAATTAAGTTCTAAATTATTTTTTTTTTAATTAAAGTAGAACATGTATGTGAAAGATAAAGTTGAGAATTTGGTCTAGTATTGTGCAAAGAATTCCTATTATTATTTAAACAATATTTTTTGTCTATTAAAAGCACTGTTTTTAAAATATAGATAGAAGTATGTGTTAAACACCCCCAAGAAATCCAAAAATCCCAAGTTTTTTTTAACAGAATAGAATGATCAGCACAATCAAAAGCTTTAACTAAACCACAAAAAACAGCAGCGGCTAAAACACCGTTATTTAACGACGTCTAAAGATGTTCAAGAAAATATTGCGTCATTTGTATTTTTATTTTTTTGGAATTCAAATCGATTAATATCTAAAATTGTATGTTTATCAATAAATAAAATCATTCTACTTTTTACAATTTTCTCAATTATTTTAGAAAGAGTTGGTAATAAACTAACTAGTCTAAAACTAAAATCTCCTTTTTTCTTAATTGAAATAAGCAGCTTTTAAAAATTTAGCAAATTCGCCATTAAAAAAAAATTTGTAGCTAAAGCTTTTAAAGCTAAATTAGAACGTTGAGAAAATATTTTAATTGATAGATTATCCCAAAAAAGGCAAATTTCTTTTTAATTTCTTCAAATGCTCTTAGAATTTCTTTTATATTTGTTGGACTTGAACTTAACTGAAAAAAAAAACTTGTTTCATTAATAACAATGTTATCCACATAAATTTGGCTCCGTTGCCGGTTGTATGAAAACCAAACGTGAATAAGCAGCATTCAATGGATTTTTATTAGGTTTTATTGTAAATTATAAAACATTATTTAATGCCGCTCTTATTTTATTATCTTTATTTTTGTTTATCTTGGGACAGTCCACCAAAGCCGAGACCTAAGTACAGGGTTATTCATTTTAAAGTAAACAGGGCTTTATTTTTGAACTTTCCTGTAATTTTTTAAAAAACGAATATATCCATTTCGTGTATTTTTTCCGTAGAATTCAATAATCTAACCAGAAAAACATTTGAAGGAAGAACAAAAGAGTTACAGCACGAGTGACGTATTTTTTAAATGGAATACCCCGTATATTTGTATATCAATAGACAGAGATTTTCACTAGGAATTCGGTAATATAGGGTTGTTGGGTTTATTTCCTGCGGTTCTGCTTCAATTGTATAAAAACTGCATGATACTATAAGAATAGTTTCACCTGAAAAAACCTGGCTGCCACAGGTCACAGGTGATTATTTGTCAAAGTCAAGAATTTTAAAAATACGTGTATTACTTTTTGGAGTAGTTTTATAATAAGGTTTTTATCAGAAGAACGGCTTCAAATTATAACTCTATTATAAATGTGGAGAAAACGCCAGGGAAACACAACGAAGATATGTTGCAAATTTCCACCGAAATATATCAGTAAAAACGCTTTTAAAACTGAAGGTCTTAGTCAAAGAAACAAAATCGTTACATATTAGAAAAAGAACTATAACGAGAAAAAGAAACCAGGATAGAGCTATTCTAAATTATTTTACTTTGTATCCCATGAAGTCAATTATTGACGCAGTTAGAGACTTGAGGTATGGCCCTGCAAGAAGAAGATTAATGCGACGGTTCAGAGAACACTGAAATATTTTAAGTATCTTCCATATCATGTTCTTCCAGTACTGCATTTAACACGTGAGCAAAAGGAACTTCGTTTTCAATTTGTTTCCCAAATTTCCATAAACAAGATAACGATCCTACCCTGTTTCAAACAATTCTTTGGAAGGATGAAACTACGTTCACTACACCGGAAATGTTTAACCGACGCAATACGCACAGCTGGGCAAGACAAAATCTTAGGAAACTTCAAGAGATTTAATACCAAGGGAGGTCTTCTCTTTATGTCTGGTGAGGTGTGCTTAACAATAGAATTGTCGGACCAATATTCTATGAGGGATCCTTAACTGGAGAAAGTTATCTCAAGCTTCTTAAATTGCCACTCGAAACGTATCGCATAATAATTTGGCAACAAGACGGAGCGCCGCCCCATGGGGGTTAGTCAAGTTATGCAATATCTCAATCGCCGACACAGTGGATTGGACGTTATGGCACTATTAGATGGCCACCTAATAGTCCAGATATTACAATTTTGAACACTTTTCTATGGGGGTCACTTGAAGAATGTCGTTTACCAAAATGGGAACACAAACACGGAAGAAATAAGGGAAAAAATGGTAAATGAAATTATTCGTCTTAACCAAGAACCTCAAATATCGGCGAGCTTAGAAAGGCTAAGAAGGGCTTATAGATCATGTTTCGAAAATGACGGGGATCATATAGAACATTTAAATTATTAGTAATATTATTTTTTTTTTTGTTATAAGTGTTCTTATTACCAACATATTTTACCTCGTATTGTATTTTAATGTTTTTCGTTTTTTGTAATTTTGCTGCTTGGTTTGGAAATAGATATATCATATCATTTTTATCATATAATACAATTTGAAGCCGTTCTTCTGATGAAAACCTTATTATAAAACTACTCCAAAAAGTAATAAACGTTTTTTTTTTTATTCTTGACTTTGACAAATAAGCACCTGTGACCTGTGACAGCCAGGATTTTTCAGATGAAACTATCCTTATAGTATCATGCAGTTTTTAGACAATTGCAGCAGAATCGCAGGAAATAAACCCAGCAACCCCTATATCACCGAATTCCTCGTAAAAATCTCTATCTATTGATATAAAAATATACGGGGTATTCCATTTAAAAAATACGTCACTCGTGCTGTAACTCTTTTGTTTTTGTTTCAAATGTTTTTCTGATTAGATTATTGAATTCAACGGAAAAAAATATACGAAATGGCTATATTCGTTTTTAAAAAAGTAGGTACAGGGAAGTTCAAAAATAAAGCTCTGTTTACTTTAAAATGAATATCCCTGTACTAACGTACCGTGGCTGTCTATCTTCCGTGACTTTTATTTTAGTCTCACAGTATACTATAGGTAGGTGCAAATGTAAATAAGCTTAATACTTACCTCTATTATATCACTATCGTGATCACTGACTAGTTCAACGCTAGGATCTGAGATTTCTTTGGGTTCCCTAAAATTGCCACTGGGTCTGGGATGAACAGCAGTACTATTTAATATACCTAAACATATTACACTTAAGTATAATTATCCTAATTTTGATTAAATATATTTAAAAAAAAAATGGGTAACACACTGCTACCCACTCTTAAATTAACGCACTTAGTTTTCTTCAGTCACCCTCGGTTTTCATGAAATATTGATAAAGTTTATTTTGCGAATTTCGCTAAAACCGAAGTATGTTTTCGATAAATTAACATTAAATTATTGAATATAAAACGATTTTCTTATGATTGGTGTTTCTATACAAAGTAATAGTTGCCCAGGGTCGTGTAAACTAGGGGTGTGCGAATATTTGAATTTTCGAATTATTCAAGGCGAATCGAATACGAATTATTCAATTTGAATATTAAATTGAATATTCGAATAGTTTGAACTATGTGAATGGTTCAAAATATTCGAATAGTTCAAAATATTCGAATAGCTCGAATATTTGATTAGAAATTAGAATCGAATATAATTATTCGATTCAATTCGACAACTACTCGCACAATTTTAGTGTAAACCATACTAATAACTTTTGTTATATTTGCGGTGAACTTACTGTTAAAATTCAACGTCGTAGTTTGAGACCGTTCGGTAAAAATTGTTATTTTCAATATTTTGGCTTTTCACTGCAAAATTTGGGAAAAACCCGAACGCTTAGAGTTTTTTGTGCAAAGTATATTGGTTTATCAACATCATAGGCTTAAGGTTCTGGTCATACGCCGTTCGCAGTTCCAATGATATGGTCCGAACCGAAAGAGTATGTATCAGATTGTTAATTCGGCCAAACTCGTATAAAAGATATGAATCAAAAATCTAGACACAATGTAAATTATCCCAATTTACAATCTGCTTAAAAAGCGGTTCCACACGGTGATAGTTTGCCTGTTCCTCAGCCTTCAGTAAGCATGAATAACTTGACTGATACGACTTTTATACCCAAAAAAACTTATAACTTAAAATAATCTCAGTGGATTTTACTAAAAAAAGCAGAACTGTTGACTTCCCTGCTTGATGATCGGAATTTATGGAAAAAAATACCAGAAGATTTATACAGTTTGTCCATGATAAGGAGGGCCAGCATGGGGATCTTCGAAACGGTAAAAAATAGATGGATAGTTTAAATTTGGCAAAGTTGCATATTGGAGAGCTTAATAATATCCGTACAAAAATTAAAGCTAGATTTCGTACCTTCATAAATATGGCGAAAAAACTAAAATTTTTTATTTTTTTTTACATTTTTTTCCTGGTTAACTTGCAAATGGCCATATTGAACATGCGACATACAATAAACTGACGGCATTCAACCTTCGACCTGTGTTTGTTGGCTTGCTTAAAATGATTTTTTGGTTTTTAAAGATATTTCTTGTGATTTACACTACGTTTTTTAATAATATGGATAGTGCAATTCATATAATAATGTCTAATAGACTTGAAGAGGAATAGTGAGATGAAATTGTTATTGCTTCAAAGAAAAAAATCTTAATAAAGGGGGCATTAAAAAATATTTTTATGTTCAATTTTAATAATAGATATCAGCAAAGTGTATATATCCTTAATATTTTAGTTTTAAAATACACCATAAGTTAATCATATATCAATATTTTTAATTATTAAATGTAAAACCAAATTAAAACTTACATTCAAACTTACTCAAACATTTTTAAATGAATTAAGAAAATTGCAACATTGCAAAATCTGTTAGGACTAATAAAAGTCAGTGGTACCGGCAAAAATGTTGCGACCAAAAAGATGGAGCAAGGTCAATGGGAGATGTCGGCGTATTCCTTTGATGTTTTGCCCAGTGTCCTCTCTTGTTGAAAACAATTATTACTCTTTGACACAACTATGCCAAATTTAAACTACCCACCTATCTCTTACCGTTTTGGAGATCCCCATACTGGCCCTCCTTATCTTGGACACAAGTTCTCCTCTCAAGGTGGCAATATAGTAATTTGAAATGACATTCTCTCACTGATAGGTATGAGATACAATACGTCGCTCAAGATACCCTTTTTACACTCTCATTTGGATTTTTTCCTTTGGGGGCCAAACGGTAAGCGGTTCCATCAGGACATATCCGACATGGTAAAGCGGTAGCGAGATTAGTGGAGTCCGAACATGGTAGCTGACTATTATTGGACGCTCAAAAGAGATGTACCCAACGCTAAATATTGTCAAAAATCCCAAATAAAAGTAAAATTTAGCTACTCTTAAATTATATTTAGAAAAAATAAACTTGGGTTAGGTTAGGTTTAAAGCGAGTGGGTATAACACCCTTCCACCTCGACCGATCAGTCTATTATGGCTCACACCCTTTTATATTTCTCCCACCAGGTCCTTCTAATAAATCTGATGATCCTGTTGGGAGAGAGATCTTTCTCCTCCCCCGGCAACAAGATGTCATTGCCGAGGATTGCGAATCTAAGTCGTGCCATTGCTGGGGACGAACAGAGTATGTGTTCTGCCGATTCATCCTCCTCCATGCACATGCGGCACTCGGCGTCTTCCGCTAGGCCGATCTTGTGCATGTGGTATTTTAATCTGCGGTGTCCCGTGTACAGACCCACTAGAGTTTTAAGGTGTATCCTCGGTTGCTCCAGTAATTTGACGGTACATTGTTGGTTCGGTGGGCTTATAAAGGCTTTCGAGTGCCTCAGAGACCCGGAAGTCCATGCCAGTACCGAAGATTTTCTCTTTGTGTCCAAGCTGATATGAACTGCTTGGCCATTCTATAAGATATACCGATGACCGGTTCCGGCACTGTGAATTTTGTCTTCGCCCCCCTTCTGGCAAGGAGGACTGCGGATTTATTACCCCAATTTGGTCAGCGCATCCTTGCAATTCCAGACGGTTTTCGAATTGCACCGGCTGTCTTACGTGTGCAGTGCCGATCAACCATCGTTTTAGCACACATCTCAATACCAAATACCTCCACTTGAAATATGGTCTGTCCATATATTCCAGCTCCAACACTGTCCTTGGTTTTGGAGTCATCAGTACCAACAGATGTCAGCCCGGAGCAGGTCGGACGTTGGACGCTCAAAATAGATGTATTCGACGCTAAATATTGTCAAAAATCCCGAATAAAAGTAAAATTAAGCTACTCTTTAATCGTATTTCGTAAAAAAAGCTTAACTACTGCTGCTAAAAACTGAGGGTGACTGAAATTTAAAAAAATCAGATTAGTTGCAGAAACAAAATAACCCATTCAACGGAAAGAATAGAATAAAAGATGGTTATAACAACTAAAATAAATCTATTACGAGTAAATTAACTTTACCTTCAGAATTAAACTGAAAATGATGAGAAAACCTCACATTTTCCTTTTTTGCTGATAAATTGAGAACATCTTCGGAGTCGGTGACGTCGATCTCCCTGGGAATTTCACATCCATTAACAGACTGAAACTATTAACAAAAAATGTCTTACAACAAAATTCGATCATAGTAGAAATAAGGGATTAATGGTACCTATAGGCCAATCAATAGAGATTTTTTTTGCACACTTAAATTTAGCCGGAAACGACCTGTGCCATCTGTTAAAACATGATAAATAGATGAAAATCCCGGTTTTGGCCTCAGCGAATTTGTTTACAGTAATTTTTTAGACAATAAAAATGAAAAAAAAAAGGAAATTTTTCAGTTCTTCGCGTATAACTTAAAAACTATTAGAGATATAACGATGGTGTCAATGGGACTATTTTAGAGAAATAAAAAACCTACGAAATGTTTTTTTATAGAGCTTTTTTCGAGCATTTCCCGCCCAGAAAATCCTGGAAAACTCCAAAAATTGACCTTTTTTTAAAAATTATATTTTCCGCGGTTTAAAGATTAAGGAATAATGTTTCGAAAAATGATAGCTAATAATATGTAGCTTAACTATGCAGAGAATGGTTTCTGTCGGATTTATTTTCGATTTAGGGCTCATCAAAAATTTAAAGGCTTTTTTTGCGAGGCTCACCGTTTTAAGGCGGATCAATATTTTAATTCTGAAAATGGCATATGAAAGTAGGGATCAAAATCTTTCTTTCCATATTTTGAATTTTTTGCTTAGGGGTGGGAAATCGGTGAAAAAAAGTTTCTGAAAGTCGCACAAAACGCGAAAAACGGCGAGCGAAGCAGAGTAGATTAGCGGTAGTGGGGGAGCGAGGCAACGGAGGAGAAATGCATATTAGTACGGGTTAATCTGTTATTTACCGTTAAATGATTTTGGAAGGTCATGAATCAAGATAAAACCTTTTGAATTTTCTTTAGAAACAGATCAACTACAAACTGTCGGAAAAAAACTGTGGATCCTACGAAAAGGTTTTTTAACTTTTACCCACCAAGCATAAAATTATTCCATAAAAACGTTTCTTTTATAGGTTTTTTGGGCCACTGAATTCGAATATAATATTATAAATATACCGGGTGTTGCTCCGTCGAGCGGGACATAGGAAATTCCATGTAAATTTTGAAGTAGTCAAATATTGGCTCCCCTAATTATTTTAGAAAAAAATGCTATTAGGATTTATTGAAGAGCACAATAAGTTCCACCCAAAATAAAATTTGAGCATTTTTCAACCAACCAGTAAAGAGTAAACTGCTTAAATACTTCTGCAAGGTAGTATCTCATTTATGCACCCTGTACTCTAGAAATCAATAATAAAAACACCATATCGTTTTATCAGGACAATTTAGATCATTAATTTATAATGTCATTGCCAAAACTGAACAATTTTATACGGGAATTTCAAAAAGAATCCTCGCATTTCATTTTAGTTTACAGCTAATTCCAACACATGCACTCACAGTTACGCAAACAATAAAACAAATTTGTCTACATTTAGAAATCAATTTATGAGAAAATATCAGGATTTAATCAAATGCTTAAATATTCCTCCATTAACTGCCAGACAAAACCCAAACGATTAAAAACTCATTTCTTACGGGCTAGTTGGTACATCGATATTCTGGCACATTCAGCGGAAATAGCATTCCTTTGCTGGTCTAAATTTTCATTTTTTTATTGGTATGTTTTGTTTTTAAATGTCCCCATAGAAAAAATCGTTTGGCGAAAGACCGGAGACCTGGTTAAGATATTGCGTGGTTCGGGCCAAAATGTCGTTAAATGCGTTGTTCAAGTATTCGCGCACAGCTGGGGTACTGGGGCTGGGCACCATCCATTTGATATCAAATCTCTTGTTTTTAAAGAGCAAGGTTGTTTAAAGCAAGCAAAGTTTGTTCCTTTTCCAGAAAGTACCCGATTCAAATTTCAGTAAAGGGAAAAAATGGTCCAAGGATATGGTGGCGAAAATTCCTGCCAAAACTTTAAATTTTTTTTTGTGGATATTGAGTCCTTGTCTCAACAAATCGATTTTGGTTTTCGATCCAGTCCGGCAATTTTGAATTTGGGGTTTCCCAAAAGAAAAGTATTGAGTGAAGCAAATATTTTGAAAAAAACCCCAGTGTTTGTCCTCTTCATCATCTCAAAGCAAAATTCCGTCGTCGTATTTCGTCTCCGTCTTTAATTTTTTGGGTCTTTCTACTTGTAAGTGTGGTATTTACATTTTTTAAAATGCGAGAATTTGGGGGGCTTGTCCAGTAATGTCCCCAGTTGTTTCGTGCTAATGTTTCCTTTGGCCCCCTCTGCACAAAGTATCACGCTAAATCCCCTGGGGTTTTCAATTTGTCTCTGATTTTCACGTCGATTTTCTTCACATTTGCAATTAGATTACTGTGCCTGTAGTTTCAAATTTTTTTATCGTCCGCATTGTCGATTTACTTGGTATTGGGGGAAAATAGGCTGCAAACATGTCCCTCTCTTCGATAACTATTTCCCTGAAAAAAAACCTTTTATAATAGTGATTTTTTTTTGATTTGAGTAGTTCATTATTTAAAAATGATGTGACATTGATCTGACAACTTGAGAGTAAAGGTTAAATAATTTTTCTGGTATTTTATTATAAACTTCTAATAATACAGGGGGGTAAGAAGTAGGAGATTTGTTACTTATTTTAGCATTTATCTCAGCTGGCGGACCGAGAAAGCTGAAAGCACTGGGTACAACTTTTGTGTTTTAAAAATCCTAATAATTTTTTCTTCTAAAATAATTAGGGGCCAATATTGGACCACTTCAAAATTTCATTTTCCCCCCCAAAATAAAACTATTCCAAAAATGTTTTTTATAGGTTTTTTTAAGGGAAAACAGGCACCCCTAAATCATACATTTTAGAAAAAAAAAGTTTTTTTTTAGCGAAATGTACGTTTTAAGGGTGAATCAAAAAAGGGGGAATTCACCCCTTTTTAAGCCCTCAAATGTAATTTTTAAATCATATTCAAATTTACTGGCCAAAAACCTAATGTACCATTAAAAATGAGGAAAATTTTTTTAAGAAAATCGGGTGTGGGGGAAAAAAAGGGGAATTTAGCCCTTTATTATATGTCTTTTTAAATCACATTCAAATTGAGTAAACCCTATTTGTACCATTAAAAAGGGGGAAAAAAATTTTTTTTTGCAAATGTATGTTTTAGGGGTGCAAAGGAAAAAAAAAAAGGGAATTTAACCATCTCCCCAAGTATAATTTCTAATATTATATTCAAACAGTGGCCCAAAAACCTATAAAAGAAACGTTTTTTGGAATAATTTTATGCTTGGGGGAAAAAAGGTTAAAAAAAAATCTTTCATAGGATCCATTATTTCTTTCCTACAGTTTGTAGTTGATCTGTTTCTTAAAAAAAGAAAAAAAATTTATCTTGATTCATGACCTTCCAAAATCATTTAACGGTAAGTTACAGATTTACCCGGGGTAATATGCATTTCTTCTCCGGCCCCCCCTCCCCCCCTACCCCTTTCTCTACTCTTCTTTGCTCGTCGTTTTTCGGTTTCGCACGACTTTCAGAAACTTTTTCACCAATTTCCCACCCCTGAGCAAACAATTAAAAAAAAGGAGAAAGAGATTTTGATTCTACTTTCATATGCCTTTTTTGAATCAAATATTTGATCCGCCTTAAAAAAATGAGTTCGAAAAAAACCCTTAAATTTTTATGAGCCCTAAATCAAAAATTTAAATCCGACAGAAACCTTCTCTGCAAAATTAAACTACATATTATATCATTTTTTAAAAAATTACTCTTAAATCTTTTTAAAACCAACGGAGATATAATTTTTTAAAAAAAAACAACTTTGGGTTTTTCCGGTTTTTCGGGGGAAATGCTCGGAAAATCTAAAAAAACCTTTTGTAGGTTTTTTAATTCTCTAAAAAAAATCCAATGGACACCATCGCGATATCTCTAATAGTTTTTTTAGTTATACGCGAAAAACTAAAAAAATTTTTTTTAATGTTTAAACAATTTTGTAAAAAATAGATGAAAACCGGGGGGTTCCATCTATTTATCATGTTTGGCTAAATTTATGTATAAATGGGCAAATTTTTCTTTTGGTTGGTATTGTATGTCTTTTTAAAAGTGAATATTGACTATGGTTTTTGTAGTTCCTTTTAAAAAAAAATTCAGCATGCAAATGAGGCAATTGCAAGAACACTAGGCAAAATATAATTTACAACCCCCATTTCGAAAATTACCCATACAAAAATTTATATTTTATGAAAAAAAATTTTTCAATCACCTCCTCAGTCTCTGGGAGTACAATATACTTGGGATTATTAAAAAAAAAAGTAAAAAGCCTACTAGTCGATAAAAAAAATTCCAACCTGAGGAGTACTATACTGATAACTTTTGAGTTTTTAACTGACATAGTTTGTTTAAAAAACTGCTTTTTTTTCCGTTTATTTTTTTTTAAATTAACACTAATATTTTTTCCTGTTAGTGTACTATTTTATATTTTACAACATTACTAATGTTAGTTGGGCCCTTTAATCATGATTGGAAAAAAAATAAGATTATCATATTTTATTGATAATAATAAATACTTTAACCCCCCCAAACTATGACAGGGGCCAAAAAATTTTTTTAAAAAAGGGCACATCTTTACAAACAAACCAAACAATATAATTTTTTTTTTAAAATCCATGGGATCTTTAAGTGGGGGTGAAAAAAAGGAGTTTGTATATTGAAATAGATTTAAATGTCCCTAATGTATTTCACTATGATATCATTGTTAACTTATTGGTATTTTAGTGTTTAATTTTTATCATTTTTTTTAATATAATGAGACTTCTGACTTTAACTTTATTGATAGGTTTAACAGGTTTGAGTGTGTTTTATTGACTAGAGAACAGATCTAAATAGTGAAAAAACCTTAGAACCCGGAACAATTATATTCAATGCCACCCTAATCGATATACGGGGGCCCCCCAAAAACATAAAGGAAACGTCAAATTTTTTATGCTTTGAAATCAGTTACATACATAATTTAACTTGACCTGCAATCAAGTCGCCTTTTTTGAAATTAACAGGGGTTTGTTATTATACCAAAACCCAATTTTAATGCCCAAGAATAAAATAAATATACCAAAAGAATTAAAAAAAAAATGACATTTTACATCACTGTATCTTGGTAATGGTGAGATTTCAATTTTATCAACAACCCCTTCCCAGCATTTTTTTCAAAGAATCACCCCTAAGTTTCCTGATGTTGTTTCCGGACACCCCATATGTGAAAAATAACATTTTAAAAAGGGTTTAACTTAGAAACTAAGTAAAACCCCTTTCAAAACTACTTTTTTTTAGCAAAAGCCAAGTTGAACTTGGTCCTTAGGACGACAGACAAAAACCTAAAATATGCCAATAATTTTCCCCCATTTTTTTTTAAACCAATTTCGTTTGGTTTAGATACTTGCACTTTAAAGGGGATTTTTGTTTTTTTTTCATTTTTGGGTTTATTTTCTAGCTTTTACCAGAATTTTAACCACAGCCACCCTATAAACCATCAATTAATGATCAACCTTTTTCAATATTCACTATTTAAAAGGGAAAACCCCGGTACATTGTTCTTTTTTCTTTCCATTTGGGTTTAAAAACCCTTTCCCCTTTTTTACAAATTTTAAATTTAAAGGGGCCTTTTAAAATTTTTTGGGAAATTGTAATAAAATATTCACTTTAAAAACGGGGTTTAAAACTTTAAAAATTATTCAGCACAATAAACAATAAATTGTTTTTCTGGATCGATTAACAAAAATATGAATCTTTGTTATAATTTAAGGGTTTTGTAGTTTTAAAAAACTTATAAACAAATTATATGCCTTTTTTTAAAGAAAAAAAAAAACTTTAAATTGTTATAACTTTTTTATAAATAACATTTTCATTATGGTTAAGGTTTTGTGTTAAAGCAAAACTTTTTTTTTAATTTAAGCTATTACAAAATCATTTTATTTGAAATGAAGCCCAGTTAGTGAAAAAACTTAAAATAATGAAATTTTTTTCAATTTTTTTTTTAAAAAAAGGGAATATTCCCGTTTAAATAACCAATTTTAATAAACCCTTTAAAAGGATTGTTTCTCATAAGTACAACAAAAAAGATTTACGGTTTTTAAAAAAAGGTTTTTAAATTTCATTAATTAAGGCACGTGTGTTTAAAAATTCCAATTTTGCGGGGAAAATACATAAAAAAAACATAGTGAAAGTAATGGATTTTGATTGGCCACAAAATGCCCTGATCCCTTGACTATAATATTACTCTTGTTATTACGGAAAATATTAGCAAATAAGGCTGAAATGACTTAAATAAAACATACATTTTTTGCTGTTGTCCATGACACCTGAATCTGGAGTAATTGGGGTGTCATCATCACTGTCAATAACCCCGACCTAAAAAGAGAATTTTTTATAAATAAGCCAATTTCAAAAGTATGACTACAGGTTAAAGCGTTTTAAGGCTATTTTTTAGAATTTTTTTATTAGCACATCTTTCTACAGTATTTTTAATATGATATACTTACAACCCTTTTCCTAACTGGTCTAATTGCACTTTCCCCCACGCATTTTTTTTCCTAGATAAAATTTTGTGGAGTTAATTCTTTAGAGATGATTCACCATCAGGCCAGCTCTACTTTTAGATGTGTCTTCTGTGGAGTCATCTATTATAGTTCCTAAAAATTATAAAAAAAATACAGTGACATAATTATAAAAATGTTCCTATCATTTTAAAGGAACAGGGATTTTAAAATAAAAAAAAAAGATCAGAATTTTTGGGAGCATTTTTTGTTGTACAGTATGTATAGGGTGGTGCAAAAATCATAAGAGATAGAGGTATTTTTTTCTTCTTTTTTGGGAGCCGTCTACATTTGCTACCGGAGGCAGCGGAGCCCCTTTTGGGGTTTTTTTGCCTAATCCCCCATTATTTCTATACCAAAACCTCCCATTAGTTTTGTTCCTTCTACAAGTCTCCCGAGACTGGTTGGTTAAAATATTCCTGTGGGGTTTTCTTCCTTGCCCAAATAATGCCTGTCTTTTGTGATTTAACGTTCACATTCGCACAGAATATGGTAGGGTTTTCTCTTTCCCCCCGTTGCACATTCTGCAACTTGGGTCCCCATTATATGAGCCTATCTTGTGCAGGTGTCCTCTCAGGTTATTGTGTCTTGTTAGCAACCCTACTGTTATGCAAAGTCTTTTCCTACTTTGCCTGAGTAGTTCTTCCTTTGTTTTTTTTATGGGCCCCTTATGAAGCTTTTTCCATGTCTTATTTTACTGGGGCTTCCCCAGTATTCCTCCTGTTTGTGGGTCATTCCATATCAAATCAACCAGGGTATTTTACCAGACCATCTCCGATTTTGATGATTTTTGGTACACATTTTCTACCCACCAAAAAACTCAAATTCCCAAAATTTTATATTTTTTTGACCAGTACTTTTTTTGTAATTAATTTTTGAAAATTAAAAAAATCCCTAATTTGGTCTTGATTATGTATATACCAAAAATTTAATATCTTAGGAACCACTTAAGCTGGTAAAATGAGTGATAGCTCGTTTTAAAGGTATTTAAAATACCTTTCGAATGATTTAGCACAATGCATAAATTTTTCAAAAAAAAAATACTTTTTTTTCAAATTTTTTTTTTGAAAAATCTCAAAAAGGCCATTTTTGATTTTTTCAAAAAAATATATTTTTATTTTCAGATTAATAGCCTATCTAAAAATTAATTAAATAAAGCATAAAAAAAATATTAAAAAATTTTTAAAAAATTTAAAATAAATTATGTTTTTAAAATTTTTTTTTTTT
>JAHBCN010014171.1:0-23049 GCA_019359885.1 Listronotus oregonensis
TTAACACACTTTTTTACTTCTAAGTGCTTCTACGTCCATCGTTTTAAAAGTTTTTTAGTACTGTTGGATAGCAAATTTCTCCGCTTACAATGATTTTCACGCTAGGGGGGTTGCCATTTGACATATCAAAGTGGGGTTTAACTGGAGGTTAGGAGGTGACCGAAAAAATTTTATCAAATACGAAATTAAACTTCCCCCTGTTTTCTAAATACGTGTTTCTTTGTTATTTTGGTGAGTTTTTTTTTTAAGATATTTATGGTTTTTTGAAATGAAAGCACTGTATGTAACAAAACTATTTTTCCAAATTTCTTCCAAAAAAAAGTTACACCAAAACTGTAATAAATCACGGATTAATTAACGGGAACAACACAATTGCCCCTTTTATTTAAAAAAAACACCTTTAAAAATACAAATTTTTTTACTCTTCATTTCTTTAAAATAATTCATTAAAAATTATCTAGGAACTTTTAGACATGCTCCACGTTAGGTATTTATATTTAAAAATTATATAATTTTTTGATTTTTTATTTCGTTTTATAATTTATAAAACTGAGTTTTGGTAATTTAATGGGCCACTACGACCCTTTTTAAAGGGTGAAAAAGGAAAGCCAGACGCTCAGCGGATCACGACAAACTTAATTCGCATGCCTGTGGGTGGCCCAAAAAAATCAAATTCTACCATAGGGAAATACATAAAGTGAAACCTCTTTATACGGTTACTCTATGCTATTACTTTTGACTTCTTTAAGGTTTTGACACTCGTTAAATGCTTATTTATGTTACTTTTATGTTGGCGCATCAGTTCAGACTCAGGTATTAAAAACAGTTCGATATTTTCGTCATTATTTAAGTCATTTAGAGCTAGCAACACCAAACTGAATTTTTCCCTTTAAAAAAATGGATCCCTACTCGATCCGCTACTTTATTTTCTTCCCGTCGCTGTTATCAAATCTAATATTGTTGTGTTTTTTTATACATTAAAAAAAAAAAAAAAAAGAAGCCAAAAAGCTTTACAAATCTTTTTGGACTGTACCCCAGTGGCGGCTCCTCCTTAGGTTTTTCAGGTTTGCCAACCCCCAAAAAAGGGTTTAAAAAAAATTTTAAAAATATATATATTAATCATTACATAGTTACAGATTTTTAAAAATTTATTCGAACATCTTATTTATTTTTTTTTTTAATGTTATCTCGAAATAACAGCCAAATTATTAAAAAATTTGACTGCTTTCGCTAAAATATAATAACTTTAAACTCCCCTCGCGTCGCGTCGCATCCCAAAACCGATGCCGATGCGATGGTTGCAATCAAAATGCAAACCCCTTGGTTCATTACAGTACGCTAAGATATAGAGTTCCCATCTTGGCATTGGGCGCTGAATTTAGTCTCCGGGATGCGGTTTGCAGTTCCAGTGCAACCTTTATTTATCTCGAGGGTGATTTACGATTTATTGAAGTATAATTTGTTATTTTGGTTATATTTTAACATATGTAGCTACTTGTATGATTTTATTACAGTTTTTGTATGTCTATTTATTTACATTAAGTAAATTTGGTTATTTATTTTTTTTTTTAAAGAACCATTAAATTGAAACCCCCTTCTTTTTAACCCACGAGCCCCACTGGTAGCCTGGCAAGTTTAACAATTGTTCTATAAGTATTGCTTCCGCTTTACCCCGCAACAACACAACCTCCATCTTGGCTGGCCCCTTTATTTAAACTAAAACTTTCAACTTAAACATTTACTGCTACGCTGTTATGAAATTTTTAAATATTTTGTTTTTTGCTACATTAAAAAAAAATCAAAGAGAAACCAAAAAGCAATCTATTTTATATGACAAATGTGGACGTGTATCTGTCGTAGCCACATTGAAATTCGTCGTTTATTAAAATGGCTAGCCACTTTATAAAACGGGAAAACTAAAATAATCGTTAAGTTTAAATTGTTTTATAATCGGCCACATTCTCAAATAGATGATTATGATAAAGAAAATTTACAATTTAAGGAGGAAAACCAACGACAACTAACCACAAAAAACCAGAACTAGGTAATGTTCAAAATTGTTGTTTTCGTTTCCCAATTATTGCATGCTATTTCGGTCAAACCACGTAATATACATTTATTACCACTCAATTTTTTGGTAGTAGTTATTTAAAATAACGTCCGTGATGGAACTACCGCGTTTTCCGTAAATGCAATAATTGTATTTTCGTCTTGGCAACGTTGACGGAACGAGGGGGAAAAAATGGGTTAAACATCGGAAAACTCGGCACTTACGGTATTCTGGTACTTCGGACAAATATGTAGATGTACATGTCTAAAATATTATATTGTATTTAAAAAAATTTTTCTATGTCCAAAAAAAAAAAAAATAGGAGGCATTGGGGACCGTCAACAACAACTTCCGAACTATTACCTAGTTCTGGTTAATTTTTTGGGTTTGTTGTCGTTAGGTTTTTTTCCTTAAATTGTAAATTTTCTTTATCACAATCATCTATTTGAGAATCTGGCTCTATTTAATCGGCCAATTTATAAAATTAAAAAAACCCGTGGTATTATAAAATAAATTTAAACTAAACGATTATTTTTCAGTGTGGCCGCCTTTTATAAAACGGCTAGCCATTTAAAAAAAAAAGGGGGTTTACTATGTGGCTACGACATATCCTAAACTAAAGCTATTAATCTGTAGTCGTGGGGAATAGTAGGAAGTGTGCAAAACTAAGAAACCAAAAATGTTAAGGATCCTGTGAGGCTAAAGTCGCCACTAAGTAAACCTAAGTAGGACGTGTTTATTATATAACTGAAATAAAAAAAGATTAAAATAATAACTCGTTAATTTTCAAGAATGTTAAGTAAAAATTTTAATACATCTTGAATACAACTTTCCCCAAATTCTCATTTTTTGCCACAATATTTAAATTAAAGTCATTAGTTATTCAATATCTAAATAAACAAAAATGTAAACATTTTAAAATAAAAAAAAAAATTCCATAATATTATTAAATCATAAATTTCATAAAACATATTAGACCTTATTTATTCCATTATCCATTGTAGTTTATATAAAAAAATTTGGTTTGTGACACAAACAATTAACATAGTATGTTTATTTCCACATTATTTAAATAAAAATAAAAATCGTTCTGCTGCGATTGAGACCAAGTTTAAGATGTAACAAAAAAGGCGCGTCGAAAAAAAAGTCAAAATAATT
Organism: Listronotus oregonensis; assembly: GCA_019359885.1. Classification (NCBI taxonomy): domain Eukaryota; kingdom Metazoa; phylum Arthropoda; class Insecta; order Coleoptera; family Curculionidae; genus Listronotus; species Listronotus oregonensis. The sequence continues at coordinate 3,209 of JAHBCN010014171.1, forward strand.
TGTAGATTTTATTTATTCTGATGTTTTTTTCTATGGAAATAAACCCAAAAGTTTAAAGATTTATTGATGTTGTATAAAGCAAATTAAATGTTTAACCAAAATTTTTTTATTTATTTAATTAGGGGTCATACAATAAATTAATCAAACATTATTGACATTCTAGGTTTAAACATACATTTAGCAACTTAATTCATTATAATTTTTAATTAAAGTTCATTAATTAGACCAGTCTGTTGGAATTTTTGATGGTGTTAGAGTCCAGTCTTTTCCCCGTTTTTTTTTCAATGTTCGGGGGTATCTGACATGCATGTTTTTCCCCACTATAGCGGGGGTAGTCTATAAGTAGATGTTGTAAAAAGGAGTTTTCATTTCGCATTGGAGTTGGTCTGATCGCGTTATAAGATAACTGTGGGTTATTTTGGTATTTATTCTTAAGCGAGAGATAAGCACTTTCTTTTCGTCGCACTAGGATTTTAAGCCGGGTAGCACTGTGCCCTTTTTTTTGAAAAGTTTAGTACCGAATGGTTCCACTTTAATTCCCCCACTAGTAATGTGGTTTTTAATAAACTGATTAGTGTCAGTTACTGTTAGTGGATGCACAACCTTTGATTCTGAAATTTGTACCGCACAACGGGCTGCCCCAGCTTTCTCATTCCCAAAAATACCAATTTTTAAAAGGAACCCTATAAATTTAACTTCTTTTCCCAAAAACTGCGAGCTCATAAAGAAGTTTTTTAATTATGTTTTTTATTGGGTTTGGTTGCTTTAAGATGTTTACGAAACTTTTGGAGATATTTTCCATGTCCCTGGACATTTTTTCTTCTTTATTAAATAAACATTTTTTTAAAAGATTATTTTAGAATTTAGTATAAAAAAAATTAATTTTTAAACACAGAAATAAACTCATATATGGGGTTTTCAAAAACAAATACTCAATTTTAAAATAACATTCTATCAAAAAACCAATTTTAAATAAAATAGCATCTATTTTATACATCTTTATAACTTTTGTCTCTAAAGCTATAAATGTTTAATTAATTTTTTGTTGTCTCTTGCTTTTAAAGCACTAGGAAATTTTTATAGTCAAAATCGCTCTCCAGAATTGTAAGAAAATAATTATTTTCACAAAAACACACTTTCATTTTACGCTTCTTTTAATTCTTTTAGCTGTTTCATTAAATCACAAAGAAAATATTTACAATAACAATAATATATGGGGTGTCGAAAGGTTATTCATTATATTGAAGTTTTTATTATGGGAAAATGAGGTGGACAAAGTTTTTTTTGCTTGTGGGGCCAAAAACCACTATTAAACACAGTAGTTTTTACCTACATCAGGGCTATTCAACATGGGGCCCCGTGGAGCGGGCCTTAAAATGATGGTTTTACTTAGCCCCTTATAATGTCAGGGGTATCTGACATCGTTTTCCGCACTATAGCGAGGGCTCTATAAGTAGATGTTGTATACTCAGTTGAGAATGTAAGCAGAGCAGACCTTCAACTGGTTGTGTATTTGCAAACAGATCCTTTTTCCAAGGAAAATTGAAACTGGATTGGACTTTTTCAAGTTTCTCCCAGAAGAACGATACCCCAAATTGCGAAACTTGGGCTTACACTGGGCCCAATGCGGGAAGCCCGTATCTTTGCGAGTAAAAATTCCCTCTCTGATAAGTCACTTACTCAGTTGCTTCTTAATAACAAAAAATATTAAAGTAAATATTGATGCAGTTAGTGAAAACCAACAGTCTCTTTCCAACTATTGTTTTTGTGGTTTGCTTTTTTTTGAATAAATTAAAATAATAATACAAACGCGTTTTTCTTTTTATACCATACCTATGAAAATTTACAGATAAAGTTGCTTTCAAAGTATTTTGTATTGTGACCCTCCCAAACCCCCTTTTTTTTTAAAGCGGCTCTTGGAACACTTGCTCTTGGACAGCCCCCGATCTACATATTTCTGCAAACTTGAAAAAAACTATTATTTTACAATCCGCCCCTTGTGGACTTGAATCTTGGAAGCACACTTAACGCCGATGATATAAAAGGGAAAGGGGATGACGTTTCTTTTTGTGAAAATTTGTGCCAATCCACATTGGAGGCGTTTGACGTGGTTACACAACGTAAGTAAATATAAATGACAGGTCCACCTAGTACATATATATATTTATATATATATATATATATATATATATATATATATATATATATATATATATATATATATATATATATATATATATATATATATATATATATATATAAAAAAAAACCTACAATTGTAATTTTTTTTAGAATTATAGGGCGTACATATATAAACACAGACTTGTTAAAGTGTGCATAGATTTTTTTAGAATCGAAATTGGGTTTTGTTTATTAGTTTATTTTTAAAAAAGAAAATAGCTCAAGTGGCGCAAAGTATATGTTTAGTGTCGGTAGAAAAGGATTGGACGTATGTAAGAGATACTGTCGGGAAATTTTAAAAAAAAGCTGGAATGGTAAGTCTTTCGTTATTGGGCAATCAGCAATTATGATTCATTTACAAACGTTTTGTAAGTTCGACATTACTTACTTACGTTCAAAATTTTCTTAATCGACTGGGAATTCTTTAATATTTTACCATAAATCATCAGCAGCATTTAAAAATATTTGCAACAAAAACAGGTTTACGCTTAAGTAGCTCAAACAAGGAAAGTTGTCTTTTAAAATCTCAAATGCTTTTTCAATTACTCTTCTTTTTTCGTTTATGAGCTCTGTTTAAATCCTGCTGTGCTTGATTTAGTGGAGAAATTTTTTAAAAAATCCATGCATATGAAAAAACGACGTCCATTTTCCAGCCAGTGCAGAGTAATCAATATCTTTTGCTGCGGAGTCAATCCATACCACCGAGTTGTGTTATTATTTAACGCTGGTCCAATATTCCAGAAGGTTTTCACATTACTGCCTGCAAAAAGGGGGGAAACCCTTTTTTTAAACTCGCCATGTTATGTTAAATCGAAATTCCCCGGGGGGAAGTACCTTTTGTCACTTTCCGAGAACAAATTTCCCCCCTTAAATATTAAGGGGTAGAACAATCATAAAAAATTTCTGTAACACAATTTCAAGTGCTGAAGTTTTTTTAAGAATACGTCTAAAATACGAAAAAAAAACCGTAATTACTAGCGCCACAGAGGAAATTTTACAAGTTAGTTCTGTTAGGGAGAAATTACAAGGTAGAAAATATTTTTTACAATTGTATAAGTTGTAGTGGTTGTGTTATAGGGCCTTGGTAACCTGCAACCTGCAGTTTCTTTAGGTGAATATAATAAACGTTTTATTTTAAAAACCTTTTACGTTGGTATAAAACATAACTTTTTATAAACATTACCCTGATTAGTTATGTGATTATAATATATTTTTTTGGGAAAGGGCTGGAGATAATCAATTTGTAGAGTGTGATTGACTTACAGTTTTTTTTAAAATAGTAATAAAAAAAAATTTATCAGTTTTTGTTCTAAACATATTTAATGTACCACAAATCTTCGTATGTAACAAATTAACAAACACGAAATAAAAGTTTTAAAACAACTAAAAGTGACAATAGTCATAATTTATATTTTTTTTCAATAATTTATACGTTACATTTGCAAAAAGTAATTTAGCAAGCATATTTCAATTTATAGGGAGAACTGCAAATCAATTAATCAAATACACACATAAAACGTTTTTTTCATTAATTCATATTTTACAGCCTCGCAGATTTTTTCACTTTTTTGTAGCAAAAAAATTTTTTTGGTCTTTTAGAATAATTTATTCCCTTTTTTAAAAAAGACGAACAACCACATTTAAATTGTAGTTTTAATCACTCTTATGTCTTATTTTAACTTAATTAAGTCACAATAAAAAATCATGTGGTTTAAATCCTACGATGTTTGTCTGAACGACTCTACACAAGCTATAATAAGGAGCAGTTTAAAGATAGAAGGTATGTGTATAATAAGGAATAAGGACAATACAGAACACACACACACACACACACACACACACACACACCAAAAGACACACACACACACACACACACACAAAAACACACACACACACACACACACAGTATTAACGTGTATTTTACAAACTAGACATCATAGCAAAACTCTTTCGGCTAAACTGCCATTATCAATGCTACCTAAAAAAAAGTGTACAGCAATAAAAAAAACGCTTCAAAATTACTTTAAAACTGAATATTTCACATTTTACCATGTTTAAACTGATTTAATGAAAATAAAAATACAAAAAAAAAGGGAGAACAAAACGAAGATTTTCCTTTTTTTTTTTGGGGGATACTAGCACATCCCAATGTAAGGCTAGATATTTTCTGGTTGTACTTACTGGTCAAAATAAGGTCTTAACAAATGGCCACATGATAAATGAGTTAAATAAAGCTAATTAGGACCATAAAAATATTGGTCTAAAACCTGACATAAAAATTTCATTTTATTTTTTTTTAAATTTTTTTAAAAAGGGTTGACGAAGTTCGTTAAAAGTTTAAATTAACTCAACGTTGCCACATTTACAAGCGGGGGGAAAAATTTTGGACTTTTATTTCAATTTCCCAATTAATTTACTGTACATTAATAGTGGTACAAGAATAATTTTATTAATTTAGGTAGAATAGGCAATTAAAATAATTAAATACATTATGCAAATATTTTTAAATAAATATGTCTTTTCTTCGGGAAATCTTTTTTTCGCGTTCTTCTTTATTATACTCATTATAAAAATATTTTTAACTTCTTTTTTTGATATTGGCAAAAAAATGCACGAGACTTCCTTTTAGTCTAAAAGCCGAAGAGATCGTTCTTCACCCATCTGTTAACCCGGGTAAAACCCATTTTTTTTTTTAAACTTACACATAAACAAATGCATTTTGACTATATTGCCTATCAAATTATGGTTAAGACTATTTTTAATTAAATTAACTTAAATCAACTTTTTTTTAAACTTTGACTGCGTGATAACTAAATAAAATTTTTTAAGATCGAAATTTTGAACCGTACAAAAAAATGCCTAGCTGGTCTTGCCCGCTCATTTTTATCCAAAACTTCGGGGGAAACAGGTGCAAACAGGTAAGTTTTTTTTAAATGACTATTATAACTTGAAGATAAAGATAATTAAATTTAAAACGCGTTGATATACTCTTGCCAAAACGAAAAAATGTTCAAGTGACCTATTGTTAAGCTTTGAACTTGACGTGGTTGCGCGCCCAGAAAAGGGGAATCGCCCGACAAGTGTGGGGAAGAAAGACAAAGTATGGTCTCTGCGCCCGGCCTATTCGTCAAATCAGAGAGAGTGCGCAAGATCGTTTTATATAGAACAGTAAAAAAAACAGGCTTGTCTATAGTCTAGTAACATTTTGAAATGACAACTAATAAACTTTTTTAATTTACAATTTGATATATTTCGGGGCGCATTATAATTATTTAATTTAACTAAATATTTAATATAGAGGGATAACAAACGGAATAATAACCAAAAAATTAAAAAATTCTTTGGTTCGCTGAATATCCTTGTGTTTAATATTTTTTTGTTTCCCCAAAATTCAACATTAATGAGCAGGGTTTTTAAAAAGTCTCATCACTAAAATCAATAACAGAATTTTTTTTAAAGGAATTTTTTTGCGACATTATAAACTTTAAAGCTTGACAATAGGTTACTTGAACATTTTTCGCTGGCAAGGTATATCAACTTTTTTTATATTTAATTATCTTTATTCTCAAATTATAATAGTCCCTTTTAAAAAACTTACCTGTTTGCACCTGCTTGCCAGATAGTCTTGACTAAAAGGAGGGGGCAAGACCAGCTAGGTATGTTTGTACGGTTCAAAATTTCGATCTATACAAAATTTATTTAGTTATCACGTAGAAAAAATTTTTAAAAAGGTTAAAGTTAAATTAATTAAAAAAAAGTTTTGGGCCATATTTTAACAGGCAATATAGTAAAAATGCATTTGTTTATGTGTAAGATTAAAAAAAAAATGGGTTTCATCAGGTTAACAGATGGGTGAAGAACGATCTTTTAGCTCCTCTACTATATGATAAACAAAAAACATTAGCGCAATTAATAGGTCATTTCTCTGTTGCACTAACAACACATAGGGTTTTTAGGCATTAATAAAGTTTTTTTCTATTTTCAAAAATTTTCCGGGTTTTAACATTTTTTTTAAAAAGGGGTATGAACTGTATAAATCCTACTTTAAATTTGTATCGAAATGAAATATATATTAAATAAAGAATATTTGCATAAATAATTAAAACAAAAGCAACAAAAATCAATTTAATAGTGAACCCTTTAAAAAAATTAGTGTATAATGTACTTAAATTAATAAAAATATTAATGTACAGCCATAAATGTGCAATAAATATATTAAGTTATTAAACTTAAAGTAAAATATTTTAATTTAAAAAAAAAAAACTGATCGTATTAAAAATTTGGCCTAGAAGGCTCTCATGGGTTACCATATAAATTTTACAAAAAAAAAATTAATGTTCTTAAATGACAAATAGACTATATTATACGTATATAAGGAATTTAATATACTTTTTATGAATTTTGTTGATGGAAAGGTGTTTTAATAGTTATAGTCCTACTTATTTTTATAAGATTTTAATTTTTAACAAATCAAGATATACATAGGATACCCAACTTTTTGTGCAAACTAGATAAATATCTACCACGGTAGTTTAATTGGTGATTTAATCCACTAAAAACTTTTTTTTCTTAATTTCCCATTTTTTTTTATAATGATTTAGCGGTGTAAGCTTTTTTTTTTTTTACCTTTTAATGTTTATTGAAAAAAATGGAAGAAAATAAATATTTGACATTTCACCATAATTAAACTGATTTAATGAAAATAAAAATAAAAAAAAAAGGCAAAAAAAAGGGAGTTTTTCCCTTTTTTTTTTGGGAAAATACTAGCACATCTCAATAGAAGGCTAGATATTTTCCTGGATATACTTACTTGTCAAACATAAAAGGGCTTAACAAACGGTCACATGCCAAACGAGTTAAATAAAACTAATTAAGACCATAAAAATATTGGTCTAATCCTAACATAACCTTTTTTTTTAAATTCAAAAGGGGTTTGTCCCTTTCCCTCTATGCTTATAAAAAAGGGGGGATAGATGTACGTTAAAAATTTGAGCTAACTATACGTTGCTACATTCACCTGTGGAGAAAAGCAATACTTTTGGTTAATGAATCATATAGTATAGTTAAGATTTCCGGGGGTAAAACGTTCTATTTTACGAGTTAATACTAAATTAATAAAGGGAAATTTTTTAAAAAAAGATATTGGCACACTAATTGCGTATCTTTCCTTTGTGTAATTAATTGTATGAAAATTTTCCCAACTTCGCTCTATTATATTACATCTATAAATATTTTTTAACTGGTATATAGTCAGGGGTGGATTTACGCAAAGGCTGGTAGGCTGAAGCCTAGGGCGGCAAATTTACGATTATTTTTTTAAATCTAATCCTAACATTTAATGATATAATTAATGATTTTGCAGAAAAAAAAGGGTTTAAAAAAAATGTCAGTATAGGGTTTTGTGTATGATTAAATAATACATAGTTCAAAAAAAAGCTTATTTGTTATACCCTTTTTTAATTTTTTATTTTGTTTTTATATTATGAGGTTTGCTTGTTTTTAAAAAATTGTTATTTAAATTTTTTGTATGATTTACTTTTGTTAAATTTGTTTATTACATTTTTATAAAAATTACTAGTGAAGTTTACATTCTTTTAATGCTAAATATTGACATATTAGGGCGGCAAAAATTTATTAGCCTATGGGCGGTAGAAGTTAAATTCGGCCCTGTATACAGAGTGATCCCGGGAAAAACCGTTCGAATAAATCTAGTGTTGAAACTACATGTTAAATCATAAAGAAAAGTTTATATCAACATAGGTCCGCAAATGCGTCATAAGGTTGCTATGGCGATTCAAAGATGGCACCGGGATATAGGTTTTTATTTTATATCTCTGTAACCGTTTTAGATAGTCATCTGAGTTTTGAAATATGAATTTCTTTTAATAGTAAGCATTTTTTAGTTTTTTTTATATATTATTATTTTAGTCAGAGGCGTACCGACGGGGAGCCCTCATTTAAATTTTGTTCACATTTTTATTAACCGTCATTTTTTTGCATTTTTTCAGAAATTCTGATTCCGCGGTATAAATAAAAATAAAAAAGGTGTTCCTGAAAAAATCTGTTAGGCTAGTCGTTTTTAAGAAAACACTCTCCAAAGAAAGTAGTATCTAGTTACGGTAAACGAATTTAACTTTGGTTTAAAAATTATTAGGATTATAATTGTGTTAATAACAGTGTAATTAAAAAAAAATATTGTACTCGCCTTTCAAAAAAGGCCGGAATACATACATCTAGTTTCAAGTTTAGCAAAAAGGCAAAAGTTTCGTAGATCAAAGGGTTTTCGTTTACAATTAAGGGCTTACTCTATTAACATGAAAACCCCACACAAACGTAGAAAACTGTTTTATTTTTTAAATTTTGGGTTAAGCATAAATATGATAAGCCATAGCAGAAAAGCTGTAACTATTGTCCATAAATACCACATGCCTAAAAACGAGTTAGTGCTATTAGGCGGTTCCAGAAATATAAGTCAAATTTTTTCCCGGGAAATTTTGTAAGCTCACAAATATTTTTAAATTTAATTTTCTCAGCGCCCAAATTTTTTTTCTACCAATTTTAGTTACATTAAAGGGCATCAGTTTCGGATGTAATATATCATTTTATTTTTAAATACCGAGTTTACTTTACAAAAACCGGTAGAAAATTTATTTCAGCAATAAGTCTACCAAGGGTCTACGTACACTATATAACATTTAAGTTTTGGACGGCCCAAAATTTTTTTTCTACCAATATTAGTTACATAGAAGCATCAGTTTGGGAGTAATATATCTTATATTATTTTGAATACTGATTTTTATTTTACAAAATTTTGGTAGAAAATTTCATTTCAGCAATAAGTCTACCATAGATCTATCCCCTAAAAAACCTAGGCTTTGGATAGTTCAAGTTTTTTTTTACCAATTTTATTTAAATAAAAACACCAGATTCGTATGTAATATAAGTAGGAAAACGGAGGAAGTAAAAAAAAGAATTCAAGGTACATTTAGAAATTGTTGCGAAATCGTTTGTCTCTAAGAAGAAAAATAAATTATAATATACTTATTGTTTAACTTTCTTTATTTCCGATTTTTTTTTAATAATATAATTTAAATAAGTTTAACAAAATATTTTTTAAAAGTTGTGTATTGTCAATTGTCATTTTTTCTTATGTCAAAAAATTTCCACAATAATACCCTTCAGGATACCCCAGGACGAGAGTTTCCAAAAAAATACATAGGTTACCATGGCAATGTTGAGAAATGCTTGTATTTCATTGGTTGAAAAATGTTGGTGTAAAATTTTTTTAAAATTCACTTTAAAACATGACAAGCCACGTCAAAATCGCTCCCGGTTCTTTTGCACCTCTTGGTAATAAGGCTTTTTCGTAATATTTCGAGTTCAAGCAGTAAAATTTTTTTGAAAAGGTAATTATAGTGTGGTTGAAAAAGAATTTCGTACCATCAGATGGGCGGAAGTTCAGATACATGTAGGCGTATTTTTTTTTGTTTTGTGGCATGATTACCAAAAACAAAACTATCGCAATTTACTTGGCTTATAATATTATTGCTTTTAAAAGTATTTAATTTCGAAAGGATCTTCACCTGTACCTACTAAATTATCAAGAATAACTGAACTTAACCAAAAGAAACTCCACCATTTGTTGGACACAAAGAAGGGACGGGGGAACTATGACCAGTGAAAAGGAAAAAAGACGCAATTTAGAACAAGAATATTCGACCGTAAAAAACGGAAAACCTATAAAGCCTTGTGAATTGGGTTCACCTTGTAGATGCCAGAAGAACTGTAGAGAAAAGCTTAGTAATGGAGTTATATGACGGAAGTACACCCTTATCAACAAGTCATTAAGATTGCTTGTTTACATTATAATCAATATATAAGTAATTTCTAAGCCCTTTGTATTCACTTAATTTTTGATCTTCATATTGTATGTTAGTCAGTAAGTTAAGTCGCTCTTTTCACGATTGTTAAAATTCGACTTTGGTAAAATAAATGGTTTTTTTAAAAAAGAAGTTTGCGGGGTCAGTTTTTTAACTAAAGCCTGATAAATATTTTCACAAAATTCTGGGATCTAGGTTTCCCCATGATCTTCCCGAAATTACCTTTTTGGTGCTATTCGAGTTTAAAAAAGGCCCCAAAAAGAAAAAAAAGTCAAAAATCTAGTCAAATTTTTCAGCTCAATATATTGTCAATGTTGAGGGGGGATGTCAAGATATGAAAAGGGCGAATTTATGCATTTCATGGGCTGCAGAATTTGAGGCAGAATCGACCATATTGTCAAAATAAAGACCCCCGGGCTGTTGTTCCCATAAACGACGGCCGTGGGAAAGAAAAATAGACCAAATGCACTGAACGCTGATCAAAAAAAATCTGTCAGAAACCAGATAATGGCCAAAATATCAGAGCCACTATAGCAGAGCTAATAACATTAACAAAAAATTATCTTAACTGTGATCTGTCTATAGCAACTTTACGGTTATTATGTTCCAAAAGGGGTCGACAACAAAAACCCCTTTTTTTTGTTAAATAAAGTGCCTACCGCCATATATTTGGCACCGAATACAATGTCGGTTTTAAACTGCCAAAGTCCGACACGTGTAAAATATGTGACAAGACAAATATTAAGCTTAATATTCCAAATTAAACAAGAATGCATGGAGGAGCAAGGTTAACTACTTTCTTGGGTTTTTCACAGAAACAGAGCTAAAGCTTTTGCAAAAATTTGCTAAAATTAGAGACAGAGCGATCAAAAAAAACAACAAACGTATGTGTTATAAGTTTCGATTTACAACAGGCAATGCCTATATCCAAGCTCACAAGTCCCCCAAACATTTTTTTGCAGGGAAAATTTAATCTTGTTAAAGACTGTACCTTTTAACAGGGTCACATGTTTGTGTGGACAGAAAACCCCAAACCAAACGTGGAGGAGATGAAGTTGGTTCTGTTTTTTTTTAAAATTTTTTAAAGATAAAAAGGATGTTGATCATCTTGTTATATTCACGGACAATTGTCCTGGCCAAAATAAAAATTTACTGCTTATGGCATTTTGGTTACAACTAGAAATGGTTTAAAGCAATAACAACAATTTTTGTAACTGGACATATACTTCCGTCAGACAGAGACTTTGCGTTAATTGAAAAAAAACATGGAAATACCCTTCCCCAAAATTTATTCTCCAGAAGGTTGGGACAAGATTATTAAGGGCGCTAACAACAAAAAACATTTTAAAAGGGCACTGTTTAGCAAAAAAGATTTCTTCATTTTTGAACCTTTGTTGACCAACATACAAAAAATTTTAGATTTTTTTAACATTTTTTCCCAAAAATCTTAAGTCTAAAACCCGAATTACGTTTTTGTGGGGTTTTTTGAGGTTTTGACAATGAGCCCCCCCCCCTTTAACGTCATATATTATCTAATTTGTCTTTTTACTACTAAAAATATTTTTTTTAAAATAAAATTTAGTTAATAAACACGGTGTGTATTAGAACTATTGCAAAGAAGAAAATGGTTATGTAAAATAAACTTAAAAAAGTCTTTCAACTTTTTATTTTCTCATTCGTTACGCACTGTCTTAACGAAAAAAAAGACGCCTTGCTAGCAACTTTTGACTTGCGTTTTACTCCGCCAATTTGCTTACGGTATGTAACTTTTGATGAGCCTTGCCTTTTGGGTGAAGAGAAATAAAATAAGGGTACAACCTTTACCCCCGGGTTTTCATGCTGATATTAGTCGGCGGCCCCGCCAATATTAAAAAATTCGCTTTTACTAATATTAGCACGCAGGGCGGGGAAAAAAGGTTTCCCTTTTATTTTTTTCCCCGTTTGTTTATACGGCCAAGCGGTAAGGCTGCATCTTGGTATATGCTTGAGGATTTTAAACCCTTTTGTAGACTGTTTTAAGATATTTTTGCACACAGCGAAGAAACTGCTAGCTATTAGTAGCGATACTGTATCGATAATTTTTTTAAAACGATTTTGAGAAATGTAGACCAAAAAAACTTAAGTAAACAATGTTTAAAAACACAACTAAGTTTTTTTTTAAGTAGCTTTTTAAAAATTAAAAGTTTAATTTCTTTTCAATTTTCACTTTCGATTTTTATAAAAAAATTTTTAAAAAAAACTAGCTCTATAAGAGAGCGGGGAAAATGGGGTACGTGACTAAAAATTAAAAAAAAGTTCAACTTTCGATTTTCCAGGTACCGCACTAGCCACCTAAGTCAACAATTAAATCTCGGGCATTGTCAAAAAAATCCTATAAATTTATATGCTGTTTTTGTCTATAAAATAAACAGGAAATAGTTAAAATACAGATATCGATGTACAGTGGTGCTTAAAGAAAAGTAAATGTCGGCTAAAAAAAAAGTTACAAAAAACCTACGGCTACCTTAAATATGGCAGCAATCAAAGAAAAAAAAGGTAACTAGTAATGTGCAAAAAAAGCCTTAATTTGGTTGCGGTACAGTTTGATTTTTTAAAAACATTTCTAGGAAAAATTTTTAGCGAATTGCCCTTTTTTTAATCGTTTATTTGGAAAAATTAAAAATAATTTACATTTTAACAAATATTTTTAAATTCTGTTACATCTGGTTGACAATTTTTATTAGGTTTGTTTCCAACCATCAAAAACTGTCACCGAACGATCACGTCAGCGCAGTGATTAAAAAGCATTCCAACCATGACCTGACGGTTATAGGACCATCCTTTGGTTTTCAACCTAATTTGGGGTCGTTTATTTTGGTTTCAGAACGATAATTCCTATACATGGCAAAATTTAAAACGTTTGGTTTGACCTGCGCATTGAGCATCTTGGCAATGGATTTTTAATTTTTTAAAACTTTTTCATTTTTTTTTCATCTTTATCTGTTTATACCATTGCGACTAGCGTGCATCGTTTTTTGGCATTTTTATTGCCTTGCTTGTTTATTCGTTAAAAGTAAATTTTACATTTCTAAACCCATCATTGAATTTAATTATTTTAAAGATGAGTGAGAGATATGAGTGATTTTTTGTCCGACTCAGATAAAGAAGATGTTCTGGAGTTACGTAACAAAGGGGATTTGTTTTGAGCCCCAAAAAATTCACAAAGGACCCCAAATTTTTTTTTTGTCCCCTCAAAAACTATTTCTATGGCCCCAGGGCACCAAAAAAGGGAAAAAAGGTTTTTAAAAGCCGGATATTTTGGAAGAAATCTATTATTTTAAAATAAAAGTAATATTTTATTGACGTACTGACAATGTTACCCGAAAGTAGGGGAAAAGGCTAAATGCTCGAAAATTATGCCCAAGGGAAAAACTTTAAAAAAAAAGTCTAACGAGGCATCTTATGGTGATCGGGCTTGACCTTGAAAGCAGCGCTGATGGTTATTTGGGTTAATTTTTAAATTAAACCCCCCCCTTTTTTGCAAAATGAAAAAAAAAAAAATTCTGCATTTAAACAGCAAAAAGTTTTTTCCCCTTAAATAAAGGAATTTTCAAAAAAAATCAATTTGATTTAAATAACCATCAAGGACACTTTAATGGTAAATTAAGATGAGCGTAGGATTTTTGTTGAATATGTTTTCTTAAAAAGCTTTGTTTTTGTTGGCTTTTACAGTTCATTTAACCCTTTAAAACCTATTTTTTTGATCCAATTTATTAGTACAGTAAATGCAAATTTTAAGATTTTTTCTAATAAAAAATTGGGGGTTCTTTTTAAAAAGTCAATTTAACCAAAATATCTATCAAGGCTATTTTTTTAAGGAAGGCTCAATCACCATAAAAGTCCCTTTTTTTAAATTTTTTAAATTTTTTTTTTTTTTTTAAGATATTTACCATTTTCGACTTTTGGTACACCCGGTATATATCTTTCGTCATAAAAAACGTTTTTTTAAAAATTCATATTGAAAGTATTAACTAGGTAGCAAAAATACAATGTGGGTCCGTTAATGGTGCGTATGGGGATCCCAAAACTATGAAAGAAAAAAAAAAGGTTAAATGGACAAAGTTTTACCAAATTTTGAAAAACGCAAATAGCATACTTTTAAGTTTTTATTTGTTTAAATTAAAAGGTGGCATATTCTATAAAATTCTGTAATTTTTGTTTTTAACTTTCGTCAAATCCTTATCGATTTTTAATTTCGACTTTTGGGGTATTCTAAATTATCATCAACCTAATTTTTCTTATGGCCCGATATTGGATTTTTGCATTTGAAAAAGATCAAATACACTCTTTTGATTAACGTATAATAAGTTATTTTAATAGGCTTTGGATTGCCATGGTAAGATGTTATTTTTTTATATTTAATAATTATATTATTCAATGAGCAATTGGGGTATTACTCACGATGATGTTTCTTCACGAGCCAAAGGCGAGTGAAATTTTAATGAGTAATAACTAAGAGGGAGTAGAATCTATATTTTTTTCTACGACTTTTCCTAGGTATTTATTGAACGAACAAAAATTTTTTAATATATTCTATAAATCAAAATATGGCGTCAGTTGTGAACAAGTTCTAAAAAAAAATAAAACAATTAAATTAAAAAAAAAAAAAAATTAAATTATTAAACAAAATGTTGTTCTTATTTGATAACGAAAAACGACAATTTTGTTTAAAAATTTTCCCCCGTGGAAGTGTATTTCTGTTATTATTAAAAAAATTTTTAAGCCCCTTTTTTAAATCCTGTCAACGTTTGAGGCGGTTTAAATTCTAAAATTTTGTTTTTAACGTGTCCCAAAAAGAAACTCAAAGGTGTAATATCTGGGTATAAAATCAAATCAGCTATTGATAATTGATTTGATAGTTTTTTTAAGGAAGTTTAAACTTGTTATACATCAATAAAAACGTGTTTTGAGGTTGATTTAAAAGGAAGGTTGAAGTTGTTGATAATTTATAATGGGTGAAACGACGAAATTAAAAAACTGAAGTAATAATTGTTTTCTACATGATAAATTGTTTAAAAAAATTACAAACTTTGAAAACAACTACTAACAAGAAAGTTACAGAGCTTTATAAATATGCCACGTTTCAGTTTTTCAATATCTTGAAAAATTAAAAAAATTAATGATACACCGCTGGCGTCTATAAATAAGTAACAAAATTCTCCAAAACATTATCTATTTAACTCTTGTTCTAGCTTTCATATTTTCTGAAATCCTTGCATCACCAAAATGGTTTAGACTGTATTGGGGTAATGTTTAAAATATTAATAAAAAAACTAACTAACCCAACAGGTTATGTGTGTAAACTTGTCGGTTTCGATCTGATTTCTTCAGAGATATATACACTAATAGGTTTTAACTTTAACTAAATAAGTAATAAAATATTAAATCCTTATAGTTAAAAAAACTTAAATTAATAGATTTAATTATATAGTTTTTCATTAAAAAATACAAATTTAGACGTTATTTCCAATTTTGTAATCTGCAAGTCATGATTATATTTACAGTTGTCTCAGAAATATTAATTGTTTAGCATTAGAGATGTTATTTAAACTAAGAAAAATATTCTAAAAAAAAAAAAACATTGAAACCAGTAGGATTGCTGTGCTAAATATTTTGCTTCATAAATATCTTAATTGTTACCTTAACTTTGTTAGGGAGACATTTCTTGTTATATTCCTTCCGACACAAATTTTATTAAAAAGTTAAACTGTGTCGAATCCCACTACACAAGGAATAGGTCCGAACGTCAATACATGGCAAGTGATTTGGGATTTGGAAACTCTGGAAAATGTACTGTATGAAAATACAGACCTAGAAGTGAAATATGA
The DNA here is from genome assembly GCA_019359885.1 of Listronotus oregonensis. NCBI lineage: Eukaryota > Metazoa > Arthropoda > Insecta > Coleoptera > Curculionidae > Listronotus > Listronotus oregonensis. The sequence goes on from JAHBCN010014171.1 coordinate 19,137, forward strand.
TTTTTTAGGGGTATTTTCCTAGAGATTTTAATATAAGCTTTCGAATTCCCGCTACAGACGCATGTTCTGAATGTATTAGCTTGAAATGTCAAATAACAGCGGCCTTAATTAGTGAAAGTAGGGTAGAATTAATGTGCAAATTGAGAGTTCACAATCTTAAGGCCAATGCTTTTTATGACCTGCTCAAACAGCCGGAAAAGGGTACTATTAAACTGTTTTGATTGTAAAAAAAAACTTGGTTCTGCCGCGCTTTCCCAGACCACCCCAGCGTATTATTCCAGACAATTTTATTGGTACAACTTTACGATATGTGAAGGCCATTCTAAAATCAACACAGACAAAAGATACTGTTACTGCTTACACTTGGCCAAAAACATGGAGGAAAGGGATCTAATGAAATTGTATCAATGGTTAATCAAAAATTGAAAACCCTAAATCTTGCAGATGCTACCAGTATTAAGCTCTTTTGCGATGGATGCCCCGGGAAAAATAAGAACCCTATTATGATTGGCATGCTTATGCATTGGTTTTTCTTCACAGAATCTTCAGTCCAAGATATTCACGTAATATTTCCCGTCGTGGGCACTCTTTTTCCGCTGGATAGAGTTTTTGGAAGAGCTGAAAAAAAGTGAAAAAAAAAAAAGTAATTCTTCATCCCAAGGAATACCGAAAATATTATCTGATAGCGCAACCGTGTTGATCTCGAGAAAGATTATAATATCTTCGACGGGAAAAAAAGCTATTGGGGGCTGTCTGAAGCCACCCAATCAATGGCTTTCCCCATTTTTACTGCCAAAGAATATCTATAAAGAACGTGCAAACAAGCAAAAAATGTACTGTTGTTAAAGGGAAGTCAATTTTAGATCAGATGTTGGTACATACAAATCGGTACTAAAAAAAGGGAAAAAAACCTAACTTTAATCCAGCCTGAGCCATTGCCAAAGGTTCATTACATTAAGGAAGCTAAAAGAAAAGATGTTAATGCTCTTTTAAAAAAACACTTTGGATTGGATTGGAGGAACACACCCAATGAAGATTTAACTTTTACAAGAATATTATTGACAATGACAATGGCCTGGAACAAGAAGATAATGCAAATGGTGAGGATATCATTGATAATATTGAAGAAGACGATGGACTTAGAATTTAGTTTTTTGTATATCAATGAAATAAAACACAGTGCGAAGTAAATATTTCGTATTAGTTCATAAACATTCCTATTGCTTCAACATTGAAGTTTTCATAACTCTGTTGATCCACTGTTTGGTAACAAAACTCTTTACATCCAACCTTTTTTTATCAAAGTGCTTCTTTATTTATACCTAATAATTATATTTTTTGTTGAAATACTTTATTATAAGGAACCCCCTCCCACATAAACCAAATATGAAAAACCTATTTTGCATACATATGACAGTACATGTTTTTTGGGTTTCCTGTAAAAATGCCTATGTAGGATCTAGAGACTTTTGAAACCGGACCCTCATTTATAAATTTAAATAGTTTGATGGACTTCAATGGCCAAATATTATTAGTGATATTGTTTTGGAGAAAAAGAGATGACGAGGTGGATGCATGACGAGCAAGCTGATAATGAGATTAATAATACCGCAAATGAGGAAAATGAATATGATACTGATGTTAGTGAAAGTGTTTTTGAAACTTAGAATTTTAATTGTAATAATTATAAACAGAAAAAAAATGTTTATCAAAATTAATAATATTTTATTTTTTTGTAATAAAATTTTGAAGTGTTATTGTTGTCTTTCGCACGCTTGCTTGCACGGCCAAGCGGCAAAACTACTAGTATATGCTGGAAGGATTTGCAACGTCGCAGAATAGTATTTAAAAAAAACGCAAAATGAATCTTCCTTTGGGGGATTTTGCCGTCTCTGAGAGAGCAAAAAATTATCCAAACCCCATTATGCATCGAAAAGTGCTGAGCCTTGTGCCGCATATTGCGCTCTTGTGTCGTTATTGAAAAAACCCTTTTTCTACATTAATGCAGAGTTTTTTTAAAAGACTCTGCATTAATGAGTTTTAAAACATTAAGATTATAGCAACAAAAATAGTGTATTTGTTGCTAAAAATTTTTCTTTTTGTTTGAATCCAATTTGGCAAAAGATGATCTCAAGGTCGCTCGGGGCGACGTTGCCAATTTGCAAAAAAAAAATATCTAATAATTTATACAAAATTTACTTAAAAATTGGTAGTTTCTCTTTTGGCTTTTTTTTTGTAAAAACTATTTTATTCATAAAACGGAATATGTCCAGATTTGGGGAGTCCAACAATTGGTTCATTAACTTTATTTTATAAATTCCACTATTTTGCTTAGGAATGTTAAAACAAGAAGATAAATAAATTAAGAATATATAAGTCTGCTAAATAAATAAGATTTAAAATAAGAAAATACACATATAAACTAAGCGCTGGGATAATTTCACCCCGTTTTACTGCCCTTGGTATTCACCTAACTGTCAGCCCTTTTTTATTTAGACACCTTAGGGGTTTAATTTTAAGTGGTCAATATGGCTAACATGTTATCAATGACGATTTTTTCACAAAATTTCCCCCCCCCTTACCCTTATCCGCCACCCCTTTTTTTCCACCTAGCTGTCAGCCTCTTGGAATTTCAAGTAATTGGGTTAGACCTGGAAAAAATTTTTAAAACATATTTTCAATGATCATTTTTTTTTTTAAAAATTTTGCACTTTTTCCCCTTTACTAAATAAACTCCATATTACTGATGACGATGATTTTCGGGTCTAGCTCTCCGGACAGACAGGACAGACCTCCGAAAATTGGGTCCTGCATTTTTAAACACCCTGTATACTCTAAGACCTGAGTAAATAATATAAAACGATGGTTGGTATGAAAACCTCATATGGCACACAATATAAATTTTACAGGAGACAGAAAAAATGATTTGCTGCAGTATTTTGACTAGAAAAGTTTAATTTTTGTACATGTTTTTAATTTGAAATAACACCCACAAAATGTTTTAAATTGGAAAAACACTTTGAAAACCAAAAAGCAGCCAATCTTCCTTGGATATATAAGGTCTTTGTAAATCCACTAAATCTTGGGAGCAACTAATATACGTGGTTCCTGTTGTTGTCTGTAGAGAGCAGCACTGCGCAGATAAAATTTTTGTAACAACTGTTTATATAATATACGTAATTTTTTATCAAAAACCCCAAAAATATAATTTTTGAAAAAAAAAAGAAAATACGAGGTTTTCATAATATTGAATCGACATAATTGGGCTTTTTGACTCGTCTTTTTTCTACTAAATTCCGCAAAAAAAAAATTTTTATTTAAACAATTCTTTAAGCAAAATTAAACATAGGTAAGCTAACATTAGTATATATGTAGATAACCAGAAACCAGCTAAATATTTAAAAATGTGTAAAATTATCAATTTCTATAAACAAAAGTGTTTTTGGGATATTTTGGTAATTCCTATTTTAAGATTACATTAAATAACAATAGAGTTTATTTTAAATAGCAGTACATAACATGATGAATTAAAAAAAAAAAAAGAAAATTGTTAAGCTATTTTATTCTAAAGCAACATTTTTTAACGGTTTTTGCTATAGTAGGCCCACTTATACAAGCTTTTTAGTGTTTAAAATAAGGCAAGCTTTATGTACCCATTTTTGTAAAGCCCCTTTTATATTTTTAGGATGTCGTATTACCTCACAATATGTCGAGTCGGATTATTCACAGCAATCAGAGCCTTGTGCTGCAAAAGTTACAAGGCAAAGTGCAGGTATCTACAAGTGCTCAGTTGTCAATTCAGAAGGGAAACTGTCAGCGATGAACTATTTTAGAGTACAATGTAAGTAAAATCTCTTTAAAAGGAAAACTACAAAATATTGTAGAAATGTAATTTAACCAACATTTTTTATAT
>JAHBCN010014172.1:0-23182 GCA_019359885.1 Listronotus oregonensis
GGATGTATGAAAGACTTTGTGTATAGGTTTTTTAAAAAGGGGATCATTTAAAAAAGAATCATTGCGGGCTGGAGAGCATTTCAGGTTGAAACCAAATATTTTTCAAACCTTAGATTTTCTTTAAAAAAGGGGGCTCCTTTTTATACAAATGAATGGAGGTCACGTAGAACAAATAACTTAGGGTCATTTTTTTTTATTATAAAAGAATTTAATTTTTAAAAAAATAATTTACGTTTATTTTGTTAACTTGTTAAAATGTATCTAGTTTTTAAAATTGATATCTAATAAACGGATTCTCGGCCTTCATTTACTAAGAATCTTTTTTTGCAAGAAAAGTTGGATAATTAGAATTTTTTCTGAACTTTATTATAAACGTTTTGGTATTTTTAAAATGCAAAAACCGGGGGTGGGCCCCCAAGGTATAGCGAATCCGTGAACGGATTTAAACCTTTCCCAAAAAAACCCCTACACCAAATTTTAATTTAATATCTTATGAAACCTGACTTATTTAAAAAAAAAACGATTTTATATTTCTCTTTTTGATGCCCTGTATATTGAATACCGACCCCAATTAAAAAATGGCATAAAAAGTTTTTTTGGGGTCCCCCCTTATGGGCCGGCGGATTTTTTTTCCCCTTTTTTTAAAATATATATATATATATATATATATATATATATATATATATATATATATATATATATATATATATATATATATTTTTTATATATATATATATATATATATATATATATATATATATATATATATATATATATATATATATATATATATATATATATATATATATATATATATATATATATATATATATATATATATATATAAAATATAAAAATATATATATATATATATATATATTTTATTTTATAAAATTAAAAAAATTTAAAAAATCTACCGATAAAAGTTTTATTTTTATTTAACAAAATAAAGATATATATAACACATTTTTTTGCTAAGGTAATTCTAGTAAAAACTTTTGGATATTCTAGACAAGGTTTTAACTATTTTATCTAGTCTCTACAAGTATTCTTTTGTAAGGTATAACAAATATAAAACGAAGGAAAGGGTGCATCTTCGTTAATTTTTGTCAATTCATATTATTTGGACATTGCTGCTCTATGACCCTTCGAAATATTCCTTATACTCCATTAGAGCAGATCAAAAGACGGATTAGAGCCGAGCCCGATTTCGGCCGGTTTTGTTTTGTTTTGGTCAGACGGCCAGACACGCAGAAAACCGTCGCCCAAACAGGCGTAAACATGATTTTACTACGATTTTTTTCAGTTCATTGAGGGATTTTTTTTCGTGTGGGCTCTATAATTCCCCGTTCCAGAGTTTTTTACGAGCTGTTTTACGTATGCTTTTCATTACAAGTATAATGTAGAAACAATAAATTATCATGTAATTTAAAAAAAAAAGCTTGAGTTTTAATTTTTTTTTGTTTCTCCTTAAAAATAAAAGAAATACCCACATACTCACTTATAGGCTATTGATAACAGAGGTCTACAAAAAAAGTAGTGTGTGCTGGGTGTCGCATTAAGATTTTCTGTCGTATTTTTACCGCTGAACATGAAGTCAAAATTGGGGGTCAGACAGCCAAAAATCGAGAAAAACTCAAAAAACCGATACGGTACATTCAAGGAAGTTTAAAGGTGTATGGAAGCCCAATGCTATGGCCCATTCGATCAAAAACTGTCCAGCCCAGTATGAAAATAACTGTCAGAGTTGGCCCCGGATTCTGCGCAATAACAAATTCCACGAAAAAATTTAATGTGTTGCCTACTTACACACTGATAAATCAACGTGAAGTTAGCCAACACATTATAATTTTTTGAGAGCCGGAGTACCGTTTTTGGATTGATCAAACCATTCTTATTTTAGTGATTAGTGTTTATTAAATTGTGACTATAATTTTGTGTTTATTGTTTTTTACTTTTTCTAACAAAATGACTAGAGGTTGTATGGTTTTGTCTTGCAAATCCAAGGGGGAACATACCCGTCTTTTTAACTTTAGGTAAGTATTTTTTATATTTAAATTAAGTGCTTCTTTTAAGACGTAACGTTAGGTAACCAAATAAATAATAATATCAATTATGAATAATAGAAAATGAAACTTTTCTTAGAAATATTAGTGAAAAGTAAGGCAATCTTAACTATCTTTTAGATGATTTCCACAATGTTTTGTATTTCTTTGGATTATTAAAAAGAAATAAGGGGTTTTTTAGGTACTGTTATTTCATTTAATAATTTAGTACACTCTTTTAAGGATCAAAATTATTGATTACTGGGCAGACCAGGCAAATTTTAATATATACAGGTCCCTCTAATTGAATGAAAGGAAACTGAATTTTGGTACGGTTTTTTGGAGCGCTGATTACAAATCTAAACAAAAAAAAATCGGCAATGTTTCGTTTTCGAGATATTCATCATCAAAATTGAAAATCAAACTAACCTTATTTAGACTATTCCTCCTTCTTTTTGCCCAAAAATTTTTGATTTTTACACTAAATTGGCACACAATATTTTACACCACCAAACTTTTTATATTTTACCTTTTTTACACTTTTATTTTTAAGCAAAGGTGGCTGCTGCCTTTTTAACTTAAAAGTTGCAATTTAATGGAAAAAAGGTGCAAAATAAATAAAAATACAAGGTTTTAAAGGTGTTTATAAAATATCGTGTGCCACTGGTGTAAAAATCCAAGAATTTTGTACAAAAAGAAGGGAAATATAGTGAAAATGAGGTTAGTTTAATTTTTAACTTTGATGATGAAGATCTCGAAACAAAAAGTTCCGAAAAGATATTTTTCAGATTTGTAATCAGCGCCCAAACCCTTTTACCAAATTTGATCAAAATCGGAGAGAGGCAACTTTCGAGACAATACCATTTTTTTTAAAAATAAATTAGATTTTGGTTTCTTAATCTTGCATTATCAACTTTTAAGCTCGACATACTGTACACACATAATATTTAACGGATACTGTTACAATGGATACTCAGGTACCAAAAAGGGTTTCTAAACAGTTTTAACCACAGTTATTCTGTTTCGTGAAGGGTTTTTTATTAGTGAAAATATATGCCTAAAAAGCAGTTATAAAATTTTCACTTTTTAATGTACAACCAAAAATCTTGGGGTCAGATTAAACTCATTTACATTACCTTGCCCTTCTTTTTCCCAAATTGTGATAGTACATAATACTATCATACAATGTTTGAAATTTATTTTAAAAAATCGTGTTTTTGTTTATTTACAAAGATTTTTTGGGAAAAATACAAAACTTTCAAAAATATCGACCATTTAAATAGAAGGCAATAAAATTTGGGGCCATCTATTCTTTCCATATTATATCAGATGATATAAAATCAATATTACACAATAATTTTAAATATTCTATAGTAGTATCCTTTAATAACCAACAATTTTGCCAAAAAATTTAAAAAAAACAGTGAATGTTGGAATTTGACATTTAATATGTCAATTTTTTAGTAGTAGCAAAAAAAACAAAATCCGGCCCTGGCCTATTCATTGCCCAATTCCGCTGGGCCAACCCCCTATTCCCGCTGCCCTTCACGCCTGGACAATTTTTTTTAATATTGGGCTTCCATACCCTTTAAACTTCCTTGGGTACATTTACCAGCAGAAATCTGCTATCTACCACGGAATGTTTGGACTGCGACTATATAAACTATAAGAAATACAAAATCTTCAGATAAAAATAAAGCTTGCCAAATAATTGTCTATATAAAAAGTGATATAAACATTTTTGATAAAGATAAGTGATGTTGCGTATGCAACAACTTTTTTTTATAGGAAAAAACACTTTTTGTTCTTAATAAAAATAATCGAAAAAACTGATGAAAAGTTTAATCAAAAAATCATAATATTTCGGTCAAATTTAAATAAAAATACATTTAGCAAGGCTTATTTTAAAGATTTTAGCCTCAGTTTTTTTGTGCAGCAGTGCCTAATACTGTCTTGCCCTGAAAAAAGTTGTGAACAAAATTCTAAAAAAAAGAAAACGATTTTTTCTTTTTTGAAGTCGTCTTTTGCATTTATATTACAAACTTAAGAAGGTGCCATTTTGATAGGAAAAGACGCAAGCCTAAACTTTTACGTATTTAGGCATCCAAAAACCATTAGTTTCTTATTTAAAGTGCTGGTCAAAATAGCCTATAGTCGTTTTAAAGTTTAAATAGCTTTTTTCGCAAAATGTCTTGTTGTACAGCTATTTTCTTTATAATAAATTATAGTTTAAAAAAACTAAAAAAAAAACGCTTTCATAGCAAACCAAACTAAAAATTAGAAAATAATCAATTATCTATACTATAGTAAAGTGAAGTGTTTTATATTCAATGTTAAACTTATTTTATTGGTAGCTATTTACAAAATTAGAGTTATTCTGATAATATAGTAAATTGCACCCAACATTTTTTTCCTATAATTGAATATTTTTTATTTTTAGTTTGGTTTAAACAATAATTTATTTTCCTATTTTTAAGTCCCAAACAACATTAAAAGTAATCTTATTCCAGAGCCTCGATTTTTAGTATATTTTATATTATTTGTCAATAAATTTATTATACCAATGGATCATAACTAAATTTCAAATAATGGAAATCCCCATAGGTAACCCAACATGAAGGTCGGTGAAGAACCCTTTCTCCAAAAATAATTATTTTGACGCCAGTAGCTTGGATTCTTGTAGGAAGTGATTTGTGCTATCTTGGCCATACGCATTTGCCAAGCATTGTCATTTGAAAAAGTATTATTATTTTTTTTTCTGAAGATTCTAGTCAGAACATTAGAACGAAGTTATGAAATAATGGTATTATTATTGAAGTCAAGAGTTCAATACAAATTTTCAAGTTAATCAGACTACTTAAAATTGGTAAAAATTAAGTTAAAGGATTCCGTTAGATACATAGAATATACATAAATACATAGATATATAGATACATATAGGTAAAGCTAATAAAAGCGCGGTAAAAACTAAATCCGCCAATTTAAGGTTTCTAATCAAAAGTATATAACGTAGTACAGGGTTATTCATTTTAAAGTAAACAGGGCTTTATTTTTGAACTTCCCTGTACTTTTTTAAAAAACAAATTTATCCATTTCGTGTTTTTTTTTCGTAGAATGCAATAATCTAATCAGATAAACTTTTTAAAAAAAAAAAACAAAAAAAGTTACAGCACAGTGACGTATTTTTAAATAAAATACCCCGTATATTTTTATCAATAGATAGAGATTTTTACGGGGAAATTTGGGGAAAAAGGGTTGCTGGGTTTATTTCCTGCGGTTCTGCTGCCATTGTCTAAAAACTGCATGGTGCTATAAGGATAGTTTCACCTGAAAAACCTGGCTGCCACAGGTCACAGGTGCTTATTTGTCAAGAATTTTAAAAAAACGTTTATTACTTTTTGGAGTAGTTTAATAATGAGGTTTTCATCAGAAGAACGGCTTTAAATTATAACTCTCTATCCCAGATAAATCTAGGTCTCTATTATAAATGTGGAGAAAACGCCAGGGAAACACAACGAAGATATGTTGCAACTTTCCACCGAAATATATCAGTAAAAAAGATTTTAAAACTGAAGGTCTTATTCGAAGAAACAAAATCGTTACATATTAAAAAGGACACAATTAGAAAAAGAAACCGGATCGAGTTATTCCCAAATTATTTTACTTTTTATCCCCTGAATCAATTACTGACGCAGTTAGAGACTTGAGGTATGGCCCTGCAAAAGAAAAAGTAACCTATGCGACGGGTCAGAGAACAGTGAACAGGGGCAGCATTTAACACGTAAACAAAAGGAACTTTGCTTTCAATTTGTTTCCCAAATTTTTTAAACCATGAACAAGATAACGATCCTACCCTGTTTCAAACGATTCTTTGGACGGAGGGAAACTACGTTCACTACATAGGAAATGTTTATCCGACGCAATACGCACAGCTGGGCAAGACAAAATTCAGGAAATTTCAAGAGATTAAAAACCAGGGGAGGTCTTCTCTTCATGTCTGGTGTGGTGTGCTTAACAATAGAATTGTCGGGCCAATATTCTATGAGGGATCCTTAACTGGAGAAAGATATCTCATTTCTCTGGAAAACGATATTAAGGATATTTTAGAAGAATTGCCACTTGAAACAGAATTTGGCAACAAGACGGAGCGCCGCCCCATGCTGTTCGTCAAGTTGTGCAGTATCTCAATCGCCGATACAATCAGTGGATTGGACGTTATGGCACTATTAGTTGGCCACCTAATAGTCCAGATATTACAATTTTGGACACTTTTCTGTGCGGTCAGAAATGGGGAAAAAAATTTAAATAAAATTTTCGTCAAACCGAACCTTAAATATCGGCAAGCTTAGAAAGGCTAAGGAGGGGTTATAGATCATGTTTCAAAAATAACGGGGGTCATATAGAACATTTAAATTATTAGGAATATTATAATTTTTTGATATAAGTGTTCTTATTACCAACATATTTTACCTCGTATTGTATTTTAATTTTTTCTGTTTAATGTAATTTTGCTGCTTGGTTTAGAAATAGATATATCATATCATTTTTAGCATATAATATAATTTGAAGCCGCTCTTGTGATGAAAACCTTATTATAAAACTACTCCAAAAAATAATATACTTATTTTCCTAACAATTGCGAAAAAGATACTCCGCTTCGCGTGTTCGCAACGGCAGTCGCGTGCGGAAAAAGTCACGCAGCGTAAGGGAATTTTCCTACGAGCATCAGACAATCCAATATTAAAGCAATGATTATTTTTAAATTATGTTTAATCTGAAAGAACTACTACAACATATTTATAAAGGGAAAAAAGGCATTGTACCTTGATGAAGGTTGATTTAAAAGCTCAGGAGGGAGTTTTCATGGTCAATTTTTTATTCGACATATCCTTTTCTGATTTGTGGATTCATTAATGGCTCTCAGCTACAGCCGTTGATTTCCAGCCCCCGTCGCTTGACATTGGAAATTCCTTCTCAGAATCGCTAACATAGTCGCAGAGGATCGACGAAACTATGTCCACTGTACTCTTCTGGATTTTTAATTTTAGGTATGCAGCAATTTCTGAAGACATTTTACCTATTGAATTTATTCCCACATTGCGTACTGCATCTCCTTGTTTATACTGGACAAAAACGTCTGTGGGGGGTTGTGGTTTTCGCCAATTTGCATATTTACGGTATAATTGCAGAAAAATTTCCCGTTATTTGTTTCATCGGACACTACAAAGATTCTAAAAGTGTTATTTTTACTGTGGGGAAATTTTTCACCACTATCACATTTGATTATCCGTATGTCATGAATCATTATTTTGTAAGTTCATTTTCCTACAAGCACCGGCTAATCAAAAATTTAGCAACTTTTATTAGAAGGTAATATTATCAGGTGCTTCTTTCATATTTTTGAAACTTCTTCTTTGCTGAAAGTTTTTGATTTTTGGCCCCGGGATCCCACGTTTTGGTGTTTAAGTAGTGATGTTAGCTTAAAATATGAACTTAAATCAAGGTTCCTTTTCACTTTGAGGACACATTTTAACATAGAGTACTTACTCCCCTAAAGTATTAAGTTTATATGTTTTTGCAAAATCCGCAAAATAGGCCAAAAAAACTTCTTCTTAATACTTTTTGTCCCCTGCTGGGGCACCAGTTTTCGAAATGACTATATTGATTCTCATATTTTTTTACGATATTTGCTGGTAATAAATTCAAACTTACGGTATTTTGCATCAGGATAGAATCTGGTAGCTCCTCATCGGAACTTTTAAATAATTATTTTTGTCGGATTTTTATTTAATTAAAAAAAAATACTATGACGCCTTTTTATTAAAAATGCTTGTTTGTATTGAAATTCATTTGTGCAATTGCTTGTTCATATTATGGAAACGAAAAAAAAATCTGACATGTTTTAAAATCACCAAGATTAATTTGTTTTGACTTGTCATAATTTTATTATTATACAGGAATTAAAAAATGTTTTTTTGTGTTTAAATTGAAATATTGAAAATTACCGTAACCCCCAAAAAAAAAAGAATAAACTAAAACTGCAAGTTTTTGTATATTGCATGAAATAGCCTACAATTACTAAAATACATATAAATCTTGCTTACCTGTAAGAATTTAGAGTGGGTTTTTCTTCCGCACGCCGTGTGGAAAGAGGCACTCCCAAAAGTGTGCGGAAAAGTGGACTTTCCTCACGCTCTAGGAAAAAGTATTTTTAAAATTCTTGACTTTGACATATAAGACCTGTGACCTGTGGCAGCCAGGTTTTTCAGGTGAAACTATGCTTATAGTATCATGAGTTTTTAGACAATTGCAGCAGAACCGCAGGAAAAAAACCCAGCAACCCCTATATCACCGAATTTTCGTGAAAATCTCTATCTATTGATATAAAAATATACGGGGTATTCCATTTAAAAAATACGTCACTCGTGCTGTAACTCTTTTGTTTTTGTTTCGAATGTTTTTCTGATTAGATTATTGAATTCTACGGAAAAAAATACACGAAATGGCTATAATTGTGTTTTTTAAATACAGTAAAGTTCAAAAATAAAACCCTGTTTGCTTTAAAATGAATAACCCTGTACATATGTTACTGTGTAGTACCGAATTTGGTGAATGTCAACACTCGAATGTTGATATGCACTAAATTTGGTCTTTCAACAAAATATACATATAATATATTTTTTAAATAAAAATAATGTATGTAGCTACACTTTAGGTATAAACAGCTGGCTTTTAGGATAAAATCAGCTGATAGTTTTTGTCTTTCACTCAAACGTTAACGCAGATTTACATCATATCTCAGCTAAGCTCTTTTTTAGTGAAAAGTAAACTCATTAAACAAAGAGCATGTTTCTCAAGAACATTAAAAATATTTTAAAAATGAGAATAGGGGAAAACGATAACACAGTACCTTATGTTTAGAGCACAATTAAAGAAGAATAAGCTAAAATAAGGTGTAATAACCAGATAAAGGTTATCAAAATGTGATGCCTAGAAGTTGGATAATTCCCCGAAAATATTTCTTTTTCTATTTGTCTTTACAGATTAGTTAAACTTATTTGGACGTAAAACGACTTAAAATGTATGTTCTTAAGCCCACAGAAATCTGTTTTTCTCTGAGGACGGCAACAAACTCGATAATGAAACGTTGGGTTTATATGTTTAGGATAGTTATATAATGTTTATCGAACAGAAAGTGCGTTAGGTAATTTTTCTATTGTACCATGGGTGTCTAAAGTGAAATGGGAGGCAGTTTATTAATACAAAACTTTAAAATTTAAAGGGAAAGAAAATATTTGTTCATAAACTGTAAAAAGGATGCCTGGGAGAGGCTTCGAATATAACATTTCATTAAAGCTTACAAACCAAATATAGTTTTCCTCAGGACTCTTCCATAAATAAACATTCGACAACGCCGCATTTCCCCAATATCCCCCCGTTGCATTTCGTAATCGGGAACAATCCCCTGCACTCCCTTTTTTCCCTCCTTGGTCGCCTCGTTTTCGGGCCGAAGACGTCCGAACGCGCCCGAATGCACCTCGTATCGATCGGATTGTTTGCGCCCGGTACGAGACGACCGATTGCATGCAGGCGATGCGATTTTTTATCTGGAAATTGTTGAGTTTGTATTTCGATACTTCTGGAAGTCGAGCTACGAGAAAGTTTGGGGAACGATATTCTCTTTGGGTTTTTATACATATGGCGAAATAAATGTGTGTATCGTATCGAACGATGTATCGAAAGATCCGTTTTTTTTTAAGTAATAAGTATTATATACAAAAATTTCAATAGTAACACCCATTTATGGATATTCGGATTACAGTCACATTCTTTCTTTAAAGGACCGATTGTTTATATAACTTTTTATATAGAGTATATAAAAAGCTTATTATTTGTCCAATTTTCTTTTTTGTATCTTGTATAGGTAGTGAGGTGTTAACGATTATGATATTTATATCATATTATATATTTTTACAATATCTTCAATTTAGGTTTTATAACTTTATTGCGTAAATCTAATACTTTTCGAGTTATAATTAAAAACCCGTATTTTCAGGATTTTTTTAAGGTATGCAAGGTGTTTCTTAATAACTTGCTAATATTTAAGGGGGTGATTCTTAGACCCATTTAAAAAAAAACTTCATATGAATGTATGTCCTAAACGTCTTATCTTTTGAGATACAGGGTGTTAAAATTTCAACCCTTTTATATAATTGATTTCTTTGTGCGTTCAGGGTAATTTTCTGTTACTATTCTGAAATGTATGTAGATTACCTTAATTTCATAATTTTAACGTTTAAAAGTTATCTTATTAAATAAATTCTTGTTCAAAGTTACATAAATCGTTTTTTCTCGTAATTGGTTAATCGATGCAAATAAATGAATTTATTTTTTTATGGGGAAAAAGGGAGGGCGTACGAAAAAAAAAGAAGTAACCAAATTTGTTTTAAATTGACCTGGAAAAATAATTTTTTTTTTAAGAGAAAGCAGTGGCGTACGACTTTCCTTTAAAAATATCTAGTCAGAGTCCAGTACGGAAAGCCACTGTTGGAAATAAAAAATGTTTTTAGGTCAGAAATGCTCTTTAATGCATAAACGCCATACCCCAAATTTTTATAAAAATATTTAAAATGGTATGACATTAAAAAAAAAAAAACTTAAAATTTTATCCCCCGTATCTCCAAAAGATAAGACGTTTAGGACATACATTTTAAAGTTTTTCCAAATGGGTCAAGATCACTCCCTTTTTGTCCCTGTTATTAAGAAACACACTGTATATAAAAAAAAAAAAATATATTTTTGGATTTTTGTTACAAATTTTATGTGGTTTAAGATTCAAATAAATAAAATAAATGATTTATATTAAATAAAGCTTAAAATTTATATTAATAAAAAAATATTTTTTCCTATTTTGGACTAAAACTCTTGGTCAAAATCACATTTTCCTCTATATCTTCTTTATGATTTATTTTAGGAAAAATCTTTTTATAACTTTTAATATTGACAATAATTCGACAAGCTCAATTTTTTGTTTTGTATTTTTTTTAAATCTCTTTTAGTTTTTGAGATATTAACGATTTTTTTTTAAATTTGAAACGTTAATTCTCAAAGACTATAAAAGCTACAAGAAATTTTATATGACACAAAGTATGTATTATTTCAAGACCTTTATTTTAAGTTATTCAAGTTTTTTGTTTAGATGCAATACCTTACGAGTTATAATCAAAATCCGAATTTTTAGGATTTTTTCTAAAAATTTTGAATGATTTGGGATTCAAATGGATAAAATAAATGAGTTATAATGAAAAAACCCCAAAAAAACTCTAAATGAACAAAAATGCTGGTAACTTGCGATATTTACTTTTAAAAGAGAAAATCGTGTTTTGGGTTCAATAGTAACACCCATTCCTGGATATCCCAGAAAATCCTATAAATAAAAAAATGCTGGTTAGTTGTGCTTAGTTTTGATTGCAATATTTTCTTTTAACAGACAAAACCGTGTTTTGGGTTCAATAGTAACATTCATTTTTTGATCTATCCTATAAATAAAAAAATGCTGGTAGCTCAAGATATTTACTTTTAACAGACAAAACCGAGTTTTGGGTTTAATAGTAAAAATGCTGGTAGCTTGCGATATTTACTTTTATTAGACAAAATCATGTTTTAGGTTTAATAGTAACACCCCTTTCTGGATACCCGGATTACAGTATCATTCTTTATTTAGAGAACAGAATTACTCGTGGAAAATACAGACTTTCAAATGGTTTTCAGCTTGATAAACCTAAAAATAATAAATAATAAAAATCGGAATACAATATCAATTGTTAAAATAAGAAATACTAATGTAA
This sequence comes from Listronotus oregonensis, assembly GCA_019359885.1. Lineage (NCBI taxonomy): Eukaryota > Metazoa > Arthropoda > Insecta > Coleoptera > Curculionidae > Listronotus > Listronotus oregonensis. The sequence continues at coordinate 11,894 of JAHBCN010014172.1, forward strand.
TATTCACAAATATTCTAAAAACTTTTCACACAACGAGAGCGTATATGAAGCCTAAGTACTAAGTACCATAGTGCCGGTTTTTTTAACCCAGATTTTCGCAGTTCCGTCCACAAGGTCCAAGTACCGAAACATGCAGATATTGCAATTTGCGGCATATTTTAGACAACGCGATAGTGTCACCACGAACGTTATACAGATAGCCACTAGATCTAAACTCCCCCCACCCCATTAACGTTTGGGTAACATCTTCCAACAACGGATGTTGTCGCGTCAAAACATCGCTCTTTCCGTAAGATCAGTGAAGTTAAGCAACGCCAGACATGGTTAGTAATTGAATGGGTGACCGCCAGTGAACGTGCACTGTGTGCCGTTGGGTGGGGTCCGGAACCCATGCTTGGATGACATTACCCAGATGGTAATGTGGGATAGTTTAGGGCTGATAGTACAATATCCATGGTGACACTATTGCAAATGACGTTGCTGCCGTAATTTTTCATTAAAAATACTCTATCAATCCCATCAGTTTAGAATCTGCGATTTACCAAATTGTTCCTTAATTTAATTTTATCCGTATCCGTATTTTTACATTTTCTGAGGTCTCATTGGAGACGTTCGATTTTGCTTCACCCTGTACACGAAATATCGATACATCATTCCATCTTTAGTTTTTCGTGTGGTTTTTGACATGGAAAGGCTCTTTTCGTGTTATATAATGGGTTTCGGCTCATACGAAAAAAAATCAAAAATACCCTCAGTAAATGCTTTGTCTACATTTAAAAAAGAGACCTTTTGTTGGAAACTGTGTTAGATTAAAGAAATCCTAGTTTTGTATTTTTATACAGGTAATAATTAAAAAAAAAACTTATTTATGTTTGTCTTTATTCTTATGACTTCTCCCGCAAGAGAGAAGTAAAATCGGATGATCAAAAACAGAATTTTAATAATGTGTTAAAGACCCTTAATTTCTTATACACTTAATAAGTCGTCTAAGCATTGATCCGATGAGGTGGTCCATATTGTTTTGGGGTATCTCATTTCATCTTATCACCAGTGGCATATTTACCAGCAGGCTGAGATCGACATATTTAAGGGGCGGCAAATTTTTGGCCAAATTTTTTTTTGTCTTGCAGAAATTAAAAAGGATCATATTTATATACCTAAATGTTACTAGGTCCCCACAAACATTCAACATGTAAAATTATGACAAAGAATACGGGGTTTTCTAAAAACCAACATTAGCGCATCATACATATTTAAATTAAAAAAAAATTACCCAAACTTTTTGTATAAAAAACATATTTTTAAACGCTTATCCACTGCAATAGTGAGTTTTGTTTTTGTTTTTTACTAATATGATTTAAAAACGTATCAAATGATATTTTTTGCAATATTGATTGATTTAAATAAGCTTTTAATTTATTTTTACCACTTTATAAAATACTTACTATTTTTAATAAGTTTTTTATAAACAAAATGATCAGAAAACGTGTCTACAGGCATTTTTTTTAGTTATTGATTTGAATATAATTTACTATTATTATTATTACTATTAATATTTTCTTGCATATTTTAAAGTGCCTAGAACTTTTAAAAGCAAATGTTCCTAAAAAAATGTTAATCAAAGAACTTTTTTCGTTAATTAAAATAAAACATAGTCTTGGTAAGAATAAGATTATCCTGGATTAAATCAAAAATATCTCTAGACTGAAGTAATTTTATAATGTTTTTTTATTACCGAATAAATTTGAGGAAGAGAGCTCTACTGGTAGACTAGTGTTTATGCCATGAACAAAATAAACACATACAAGTAATTTTAAAATAGCTAGAACTGCAAAATTAATTGCATATATTTACATATATATTAGCAGATATTACATTATTTAAGAAATTTTACCTAAATTAGTTTTTAATATACCTGTAGATATAACATACGTTAGTAACATAAAAAATATAACTTACTATTTGATACTCACATTAAAATTATATGCTACTCTAAAGCTGACTTGCAGTCTTATATTCCACTTTACTGTTAGTATATCTCCATTTTTGTTTTTAAAAAGGTTCGTCAAAATTCGTCTGGGCTCTCCTTTGATAAGGGCATGTAGGCTGCGTGTTCCTTCTCTCGTTTTATTTCTAGGTGCACGGTGTTTAACTCTTCTTACTTCTGCTAAAAGATCAGCAACTTAGTCCCGTAAGTCTTCTTAATCTCATCAGCATCTCATTAAAATTTCTGGATTATATAACTAGAGTTTTCTACTTTTTAGCGCTCTAGCGCTAAATTAACCATAGCCTGAGCTTTCTTAGCACCGCTAAAACGTCTTGCATCCCATAATCCAAGACGGCCTTTGCTCTTCCCTAATCTATTATGAAGAGAGCGAAGATATGCGAGTTCACGATTTGGTGATACTACAGCATCTCGCTGCTTTCCAATCACCATACGTGGCAAACATATTTGCTTTTGTAGGCCGTTCAGCCAAGGTCGTGGTGGTCAGTTACTATTTTACTGGATTCCCATTTTTCAGCTGTCTCTAGTGGCATTCCTTCTGCTTTTGAAGGTAAGACGGTATATTTTTTTTGCTCTCCCATAGAGCTGTAAATTTTAAATCTTCTCACTACTTCCTAATCACTTATTAAAGCTACACTGCTAGCTTCTTGTAGCTACGCTGCGGATCTGTCAAAAGTTTTCTTTCCATTGAGTCAAAAGGCATCGTCACGTCGTCAAAACCAAGCAAACCGAGGCCCAAGAAAACGATACGCCTGTGTACACTTCTAATTCTTTTTAAGAGAGCTGTGGAATTGCCGATTAAGAAAGGAACACTAAATGTCAGACCAGGACACGTCAACCTTAGACTATTGCAACACTGTTCGTGTCCACGAGCATCAGGTCACTCCTCGCTGGGGGATCACGTCGTCTTTGTGGTTTAGCACACCTCGGACTAACAACCGGGTCCTTGGTTATTGGATTTGTTTATACTACAGCGTCTCTACCAAATATGACAAAGTATACGGGGGTTTTCAACCCTAAAGGCTACGTATACTACGGCGCCTCCACCAAATATGATAAAGTATATGGGGTTTTTCAACCCTAGGGGCTACGTATACTACGGCGCCTACACCAAATGTGACAAAGTATACGGGGTTTTTCAACCCTAGGGACTGCGTATGCTACGGCGCCTTCTACAAATATAACAAGGTATATGGGGCTACGTATATTGTAACTTGGCCACATGTGGCTAACTATACTACGGCGCCTACACCAAAAATGACTATGTATACGGTGTTTTTTAACCTTAAGGACTACGTATACTGCCATTCGGCCACTTGTGACACATTATACTACGGCGCCTACACCAAATATGACTAAGATACGAGGTTTCCGACCTTAGGGGTTACGAATACTACGGCACCTATACCAAATATGACGAAGTATACGAGGTTTATTAACCCCAGGGGCTACGTATACTGTCGGTCGGCCACATATAGCTGATTATAATATTATAATGTGCGACATGGGTTTTTTGTCGAGGTCCCATGCTTCCCCTTTTACCATTTAGAAGCATATGTTTAGTATCAAAAACCTAGGCAAAATAATATATAAAACAATATAAATTTTACTAAAAATAAATACTATAATAATGTTTTAGGGTAGAGAGATATTTCCCAAAACTCTTCTTATTGGGTATATAATTTCAATACTTTTAAGCAGTGCAATTCAAAATCATTTTGATATACTATACAAATTATATCTAATCTACTTTACAAAAATTAAGTTTATTTATCTTGAAAAATTAGCAGTAAATGGCCAAGATAATTTTTTAAAAATCGAAAACGCTCAAACACACTCTCACACCAAATAAGAAATATGAAAACTGGAGCCGAATTCCGAAGCCTGTCCGGACTCACTTAATGCGGTTTCATTGAAGGGGATGATGTATGGCGTACAAACAAATATTTTTTTAATATCAATGTTTTTTGTTTGATATAAAAATCCTATTTTTATTAAAAGTTATATGACATTGTTTCAAGGGTTTTTGGGCTGTTAGGCTGGCTCGATTGTCTGGTTGACTTGACGTTTCCCAACACGAGCGGTGGGGTCTTCAAGTTGCTTCCTGGTTGACAATATGCGAACTACTGTAGTACTACCAGTAAATTCGCAAACCGGAACCCACAACTTTTAAGATTTCCCCGCCGGTTCAATCAATCCCCACAACCAAGCCGGCCCAAATTGACACTCAATGGCCGCGAAAGCCTTTTACAGTTTATATGACATTATTTATTTTCTCCCAAAGTTATTTAAATTAAACCAAGGAAGTTTGAAGTTTTATGGAAGGCCAATGCTGTAGAACAAAAATGTCTAGGCGTGCAGGGCGGCGGAAATAAGGGAACAGGCCCCACGGAATTTGCGCAATAAACAGTACGAGTAGGTCAGGTCCAGACTTCCATAATTCTTTATTATCATGTATAAAGTTAACATCATCAAATGTCAAATTTAAACTAAATATACTTAACTGTTTTTTTGCACATTATTTTTGGTTATCAAACGAAACTATTATAGAATATTTAAAATTATTGTGTAATATCAGATTTTATATCATCTGATCTAAGATGGAAAGAATTGATGGCGCCACTTCACAGCCTTATATTTAGATGTTCAATATTTTTGGGAGGTCTGTATGTTTACCAAAAATCTTAGTAAAATAAATGAGGTTTGTATTAATCCAAAAAATTCTGCGACCACAAAATAAAATCACACAAGACAAAACAATAAAAAATCTTGATCTTCAATTTATTATGTGGCTCTACTCAGTTAAGTTTTTGCCAGCTCTCCTCTTTTCAGATACAGCTTTCCGGAGCTTTGTACGTGAAAAAACTGTTTGTCGGGCTCGAAGCCCCAGAAGTTCCAAAAACTTCACAAATCAAAAGAAAAATCTTTTCAATGCCAATGGTCATGAAAGGCAGAAACAATGGCGGTCCGACCATAACTGCTACTGGTATCACGTATAACCGCTTTCTGTCAGTACTGCCACTTCCTGCTGAGCGCGCAACCATCGGATCATTGGAAAATACCTCGTGCTGAAGGGCCCCGAAAAGGGGCAGGTATAGGAATCTTTGTTTACAGTGCTTAGCCCCAGAAGAAGGACTCCATCGTTTGGCATGAGTCTCTCCTTGATCCCCGAAGGAAGATATTGTTGATACGGCTCCTTCAATCCCCTGCCCAGAAAAAAGCTTTTTTTATTGCGTGTATTTCACTGGTCGGAGGTCAAACAGAAACTAAACAGCAGAAATTAATACGGCGCGCCGCGTATGGTTTTATACACGCCGCGCCGTCGCACACGAAAATGGGACTCCGGCTCTGTCGAAAGTATAATATGTTGCCTACCCACACACTGATTAATCAGTGTTGTAGGCAACACATTACCAAATTGTGGAATTTTGTTACTGCGCAGAAACATAACGGCCTCTTAATGACAGTTATTTTTTTAGTGGGCCGGACATTTGTTGATCGAATAGGCCATAGTATTGGGGTTCCATAAACATTCAAATCCAAAAACATGAACTTATTTGAATCAACAAAGAATATTTAATTTAATAAAAAAAATTAATGCAAATAAATAAAAATCAAATAAATATTTACTAAAAATTTCTAACCTTATTTTTATTTTAGTGTATCCATATAGTAGGTAATATATTTGTATATAATAGGTCAAAGGCGATATGATGTTGTTACAACGCCCACCAAACAACCCTATCTTCATAATAATGTTGCGTTTAGAATATGATCGAGGTCGTTGTGTTTGATGGCAATATGTGGGAAGCTGAGCATACTCACAAACACTTCAAAGCACAGGCTGATTTCTGAATTGTACAAGGTGGTTTCCGGAAATGGTGTAAAATGTAATCTATAATAGCATAATACAAGATGCTAAGGACATATTATATTATCTAGTTTGCCTTGATAGTTCTGACGGTACAAGATACATTTTTAATAATAATAAAATTGCGTCTGAGAATCTGAAAATAGCTTAGTTAAAATGTCACTGAAAAGTTTTATTACACACCTTTATTGCATTATATATAATAAATTGCCTAAAAAGTTATGTATCGAGCAATCATAAGGTAATCGTTAGTAAATTTATAAGGGCGCTTTCGTAGGATTTGACGATAAATCTTATCTAAAGTTCCCGCAAAAAGAATCTGAATCTAAAAGTGAAAAGGGTGATGAACATCACAGCACCTAGGGCTCAGTAGACCCGTTTTGCTACCTCCTAAGGGGAACTCCTCATATAGTACGCCGTCCACCTATTTAAAGTAGGGGACAACGTCGCCAAGGGAAATCTCCTTAATGTCGGCCAAGAAAAGCCACTACTTGCCCGGCATGGATCTTCTCTTGGACGAGAGTGCAGGGCAGTCACAAAGGATGTGTTCCTCATCTTCCTTTTCACAGCCTCTACACAAAGGTGTGTCATTTATACCCATTCTAAAGAGGTGCTTTTGCAGTTTACAATATCCAGTAAGAACGCCCGTGATTAGGTGAAGGTTCGCCCTAGGCATTACCAAGTAATGTTTAGCTGTATCTATGTCAGGATAGTTTAGTAACTCCCTGGAAAAGTTATAGTTTACTGTTTCTTCCCATCGTCTTGTCAACTGCTGATGAGAGTGTCTTTTGATTAGGTCCCTCATCGCAGATCTTTTTAGGCCTACGGAAGGTTTGGTCCCGGCAGGCTTCCTGGCCAACGAGTCAGCAATGCTGTTACCTTTAGTGTGAGCATGTCCTATGGTCCAGCAGAGGGTGACCATATTCCTGCTGGAAGATGACAAGGGCACGGTGATATTCTAGTAGTAGACCCGAGATGTAGCGTGGTCTCCTTAGGGCTAGTAGTGTCTCCCTGCAATCCGTATGGATAAGCGCACCTTTATCAGTGATGTTCCTACTGCTTCTTTCGCAGCTTCGGTTATGCCTGTAGCTTAGTTTGGAGCAAACTTGCCAACTCACCCATTGCTTAGTTGAGTTGTTTTTAAGTTAAAAGATTTGGGAAAAAATTCCACAAACCGTATCCTGCGAAGATAATTGCGTATATTATTGAAGGTGCACCTCTAATAGAACGTAACGAACTTATTTTTATGCACAATGACTCCTCCTCATTTTAGTTTAGCCGTAAAAAACCCTTAAATAACAGCGATTGGTGTTTTTTTTGCAGTAGTAAAAATAGGATTCTCTTGGGTAGATCAAAAAGGGGTTTTCTTTAATTTTCTCAAAACGTCGGGTTTTTTGAAAACCGAAACGCCGTAATTAGGGCATTTTGTTCTTTTTTTTGACACGTCGCAACCTTAGGGAAATCCATGTCTAGTGATGAGCAAAGCAAGACCAAGACCAGGCTAGTCTTGGTCTTGGTCTTGGTCTTGCAAGCCAAAGGAAGGTCTTGTTCTTGGTCTTGGTTTTGTACCACCCGGTCTTGGTCTTGGTCTTGGTCTTGCTGCAAGAGTCTTGCTGATCTTGCTTTTTTTTGGTAGTAATAATTTAAAGTAAGTAATCTTAAATAAAATATATTTTTTAATACCTAAAAATAAATTAAGGTGGCGACTATATTTTTTGCATTAAAATATTAAAGTATACCTATTTTAAGCTTACACGTACATTTAAATTATTTAATTAAAAAGCATATTTTAAATGTAGACATTCCAGTGCCATAAAACCTAACTAAAAAAAAAAAATTAGACACAACCTGCTTTTATATATTTGGTGGTACATAGAAATATTTTAGTGATAAGAAGTATTTTAATTTTTTTTAAAGAAGCATAGATATAGAATTAAAACAAATCTGTGTACTGTGTGAACGGAAAAAAAAATTAAATTCAACCAAATGTGAAATTTCCGTAAAAATTATTCTAATATGTAAACATTGGTTTCTGCTTCAAAAAAAAAAATATTCAGGAATCTTTTAAGTTCATATAAACTTTTTATCTTTGAATAAGTCAAACAAGTTGGCACAAATACTTTATAAACATTCTGCATATACAAGGTGGCTTAATAGTGTGAGAAAGCTCGATATCTCCGAAACCGTTCATGATGGTGAAAAACTGAACATAGAAAAATTATAGAAAAAAAGGGCGTAAAATGTAAAACTACTTTCTATTTCAAATTTTTACGAAAAATCTACTGTCACTCAAAAAACTCCCTTATTTTTATCTTTTAACCTAAAATAAAAAAAAATATGGCAATAAATTTATTTAAAAAATCACCACCCTTTATATTCTACTGGAAATTGTTCAACTCTCATATAGGAGCAATATCAACGTAGATGGTTTTTAAATATTATTTTCCGTCTAAGCCGAAAGTGATATTTAAAATTCATTTATATAAAAAATATTTCTATATGACATGAAAATATATTTTTTTATTAATCCATTTTTTTACATTTATATCTTAGTTTTAAGAAGCAATATAATGGTGCCACTTCTTAGTGTGGAACAAAAATAATGTTTTTCTATATTTTTGGTTCACCCTGTAAGTGGCATCACCAGATAGCTAATTTAAAAAAAAAAACATTAGGAATATAAAAGTAATTTTTAGCTTCTATAACTTTTGTACCCCTATTTTTTTTTGTTGTGAATGGTTTCGGAGATATAGAGCTTTGTTGGACTATTGAGTCCAATCTTATTATTTTTGAAACATGTTATTGAATTTACTTGTTATCGTTGTTAGAAAACTGTATAAAAGAACAAAGTAAATAATTTAAATATTATTTAATTAAAGAAACTTGTTACTTATTAAATAATCGCCTTTTTTAGCAGTTTTTGACACATTTTTTGTCATGTCGGTATAAAATACCTCTGTATATATAATAATTAAATTTTATAATATTAAAAAAAAGTCGCAGAAGTGCAAGAGTCTTGCAGGTCGGTCTTGGTCTTGCGTAGTCTTGCACCCCTTGGTCTTGGTCTTGGTCTTGCATACCCCGGTCTTGGTCTTGGTCTTGCAAGCGAAAAGGCGGTCTTGGTCTTGGTCTCGGTCTTGGTCTTGCTGCAACTTGACATTTTTTGTCATGTCGGTATAAAATACCTCTGTATAGTGAATATAATAATTAAATTTTATAATATTAAAAAAAAAGTCGCAGAAGTGCAACAGTCTTGCAGGTCGGTCTTGGTCTTGCGTAGTCTTGCACCCCTCGGTCTTGGTCTTGGTCTTGCATACCCCGGTCTTGGTCTTGGTCTTGCAAGCGAAAAGGCGGTCTTGGTCTTGGTCTCGGTCTTGGTCTTGCTGCAAGACCAAGACCAAGACCGGTCTCGCTCATCACTATCCATGTCAAATCACGAAAGACAGTGTGCCAACGATTTGCTCATAAAAGGGTGGATATTCTCTCCTGCGTTAGACATAACATGATAAATATGGAAACATCTGAATGCAGAAGATTTTGTCATGAGAAGGAGGGACAATATCTCCTGTTTTATGGTATCATCGTGTCGATGTTGTTTGTTTCAATTTGCAGTTTAACTACAGTATCTAAACTTTGCTCGTGGTTAGTTTTGGTTAGTAGTAATTTCGGCAAAATTTCCATTTTTTTTTAATTAGAGGGATTTCAAATATTTGCATAAGAAAATTGTTTACTGAAAAATTTTTAACTAGCTATGGTTATTAGAAAAAAAATACAAAAATTGCAAAATTTGTGATTTGACGATAAAATTTAATTAAAGCCACAAAAAAAAAACAAATAAAGAATTTGCTTTTAAAAGTTTAATTTTTCCCTGGAGGCACCCAAAAAAAAACATTTTTTTTTGCAAATTTTAAAATGATTTTTTTTTTACTTAAGTTTTCCTCTTAAGTTAAATAGCATCTGGTATATTATGTATTGTGGGACCTATGTCTCACTTTTTTTAAATAAAAAAAATTGAAATTTCTAGTAGTTACCCGTTAGTTCACATCCTTTTTTTAAATGTATGATTATAAAAAAGAGTGTTTTTCTGTTACTAATAAATGTAAAAATAAACTATTAAAAAACATAATATTGGCTTTTACTATAAAGAAACTAAAATTTACGAGCATGATAGTGCGCATAAATTTTACACTGAACTGTTTTAGTGTTCCCCCTTCGCATTATAACTTCGTTATCGTCCCACATAAAGGTATGAGATTTGGTATGTAAATTTTCATAAGTATTTTAATAACCTGCGAAGAAATTGAGAAAGTTACATCAAGTGGTTTTGGAGATATTCGATTTTAAAAATTGCCTATTATAGTAGCAACTAGTTAGTCAGACAGTAGTAAAATGGCCGATTTTTCAAATCAAAATTATGAGGGCTTTTCTGAGTCAGTAGACCCTTAAAATTTGGTTTGTAAGTAGGATTTAGAACACAAATAGAGAAAAAAATCTAAAAACACATTTTGACGTGGAACGCTCGGAAACAGGCGGTCATATCATACATTTAGGGCTTATTTTAGAAGTTTTTTAATCACTTAATAAAAAAATGGTTTCATTTTAAGGTATGTACACACCGAAAAAACAAACAAGAACAAACATTCGTTCTTGTTCACCTTGTTTGTATGTGTTCTTTGTTTATTGTTCGCGATATTTTGTCTACATAGTGCAATCAAATATTTGTTTACTCCCGTTTGTCCAGTTGAAAAAGTTACGGATGACGACGAACAAAATTTATTTTTCTTTAGGTACGTACACACCAAAAAACGAACAAAAACAAACATTCGTTCTTGTTCACTTTCTTTGTATGTTATTGTTCGCTTTTTCTGTCTACATAGCGCAACCAAATATTTGTTTACTCTTGTTCGATTAGTTGGAATAGTTATGGATGACCATAAAAACAAAAATTCTCTTTGATATACCGACGTCCACTGGAACATGTGCGAACAAGAGCAAACAAACGTTTGTTCGCCGTTTTAACTGTCTACACTGAAGAAAAACGTTTTTTCGCTGATGTTTGTTCTTGTTTGTTTTTTCGATGAGTACATAAAAAAAGACAAGTTTATCTGTAGCTAGAAAAAGAATGCGAGCAAAAAATTTTTGTGGTATAACAATGTTGTCAAATACATAAAATTTTAATTTAATATTCTACCAAGTAAACCCTAAAAATTTAAAATTTTCTCATTTACAATAAATAGTAATAGTTACATATTTGTTGCATATAAGAAACTATATATTTTATTATAATTTCAGTAATATTAAAACGTTCTTTTTAACCTATTTATTTTTTTAAATTTAAATGTAAAAAAAAAACATTTTTATTAAAGTACTTCTAACCGAAAAATAAGGCAACTGCTGTTGTCGAAATACGCAG
>JAHBCN010014173.1:0-23098 GCA_019359885.1 Listronotus oregonensis
GGTGCCAAACTCGAAAAAGTTATATAATTAATAGCTCAAAACCTTTAAAGGTTACAAGAATTTTTATGTGACATAAATTATGTGTTTTATTAAAACCTTTAATTTAAGTTATATAACATTTTTACCTAATTGCAATACTTTTCGACTTATAATTTAAAAAATAGGTTTTACAGAATTTTTTTAAGTCCCAAAAAATTTCCATAATTAATATCTCAAAACCTTTAAAAGTTACAAGAAATTTTATATGACATAAAATAAGTGTTTTATTAAATTCTTTAAGTTAGGTTATATAAAATTTTTAACAGATTTCTAGCTGTTAGCTCATTCTACTTTTGACAGTCAATATATTGGTTTGTCTTGACTGTAAATTTTAATTATGTATTTTGTATAATGTGGGAGTGTGAAGAAGTATGAATGAGTGTCAATGCGCGAGCCAGGATGAATAAATGAGTATGCATGTATTTACTTTTTAACTAGTATTGTAAGAAAAGATTTGACGTTGTAATGTTTGAAACCCATGACAATAAAAGCATTATTATTATTATTATTATTATTTACAAAGATCCGACATGACGTATCCCATGGCTCCGACCCCATAGGGCGTCATGCGGAAGGCCATCCGTATAGAAGACCACTCCTCACGTCCGCTCGGTCAGTGATCGTCGGCCAAATTCATTTGCCTCAGTAAACGAAGGGACCCAAGGACAACAGATTTCTGCATTTTCATCACCAGTTGTTCGGGTGAATGTTGACATGCGGGAATACACTTTAGCTCCCACAACACATTTTCCTTCTTGCCTCCCAAAACGCCGACAATCAGGACAACCAATCGCACACAAGCATATTAGTAGCAAACCCTCGGTCTCAGACTTGAGCTCAGCAGATTTTAAGAACCCAAACGTAAGGTTTCGAGATAGATTGAGTCTTTCTATGTTTCGGTAAAATACTCCGTGTTGCGGTTTACTAATGTAATCTTGTAAGAGCATCTGCTGTTCTGCTCTTTTAACTGCGGTTCTTACGGCTTTAGACTCGAGTCTTAGAAGTGACTGGTCGTCGTTTGGATCTATTGCAAATCTGAGACCGAATTTCTCCGCTGCTCGCTCCGCTGCCTTGAATAGAAACGCTCCAACAAGCTCAGACTCAAAACCAGTCGATCGTGCATACACTCTAAGCTTAAAAAGCCACGACCTCCCTGGTGGCGTGGGAGGTAAATACGGGATGTTGATGAGCGCGGGTGGATGCTACAGTGAAGATGCATCATTTTTCGTGTGCTGACGTCCAGCTCGCGCAGTTCCTCTCGCGTCCACTTAACCACTCCAAAAGAGTAAAGCAATACAGGCACTGCTAGCATGTTGGTAGCAAGGACCTTATTTATTCCGGATAATTCTGATTCCCAAATTTTCCGTTAACGTCGCCTGTAATTGCTTCTAAGCTCGGTCTTCACAGCTCTAACATCTTGAGTACGGTTTTGGTCGATTCCTAAATATCGATAATTCTCGTTGTTTTGTAGAGGGCGAAGTAGCGCGCTATCGGCAAGCTGGTCAGCTTTTAAATCGTTTCCGAACCGGCCTTTATTTAGCCTAAGTTTTGCACACTTGTCGAGGCCAAACTCCATTCCAACATCTCTGGTGTATTAGTGAACCACTTTAAGAGACTAATGTAGGTCTCGCTCGCTAGTTGCGTACAGTTTTAGGTCATCCATATAAAACAGATGGGTGACCTTGTGCTCACGTCTTCCAGGTGGTCCACAGCAATATCCGCGTGTCTTTCGAAGAGACACGGATACGGGAAGCAGCGAAATACAGAATAGCAATGGACTGAGTGAGTCACCCTGAAATACGCCCCTTTTAAACGTAATGGGTTCGGTAATAACTTTTTGTGCTCCAGATGTTATAGAGAACTTTGATTTCCAAAGTGACATCAGTCGCTCAATGCATCGGATTAGGTTAAGAGGAACCTTAAGATCTTTAAGCAGATGCAACAGTAATTCGTGAGATGTTGTGTCAAACGCTTTTTTGTAGTCAATCCACGCCATATTAAGGTTGCGTTTGTATTAAATTGAGTCTCGTGTAATGCATCTATCGATAAGGAGATTTTCTTTGCAACCATTGATTCCTCTTTTTCCTCCTCGCTGCTCCCCTACATCAGAGAGTATAGGATCAATTGCACTCAATGTTCTAGAGTATAAAATTCTGGTAAAAGCCTTGTAGCAAGTATTGAGGCAAGTGATCGGTCTATAGTTTTTGGGTAGTTTTAAATCGCCTTTGTTTGTTATCAATATGGTTCGGCCTTCAACAAACCACTCAGGAATTGGCGTGTTCCCGTTGAGCCAAGAATCAAGGATTCTGGCTAAATGTGGATGTGTACTGGGAAATTTCTTCCATCAGTAGTTGTTGATATCAGCCGGACCAGGTGCAGAATAGTTTTTTACACCATCTAGGGCACTTTTCACCTCCTCCGGCGGGATCGGCGCACTCTCATGCTGGTCAAGCTGGTTGTCCGCACAATAGGCTCTAAAGTTAGTCAATGCTGGAGTGTCTCGTTGTAATGGCTTTGAGACTTTATAAATGTCCTTCCAGAACTGTTCCACGACATTTGCTGATGGCGGATTTACAATTGTCGGTGTTGAGTCTGCGAGAAAGCTAGAAGGCCTAGTTACGAATTTATTTGTGTCTCTTATCCCTCTAGCCTTTTTCTTTAAGCTGTGGTTTATAACGCCCAAGGATCTTATGCGGTCTAGGCAACGCTGTTTGATGATGAGAAGCACACGTCTGTTAAGTGTATGGTGTTTTTGGCGTAGCTTAAAAGCTATTTTCCTGATCTTTCCAGTGAAAGGTCTTTTGGATGATATATATTCTAATACACTTTGTATACGCGATGCCTCTTGCCGCGTCAAATCTATTTTCTTAAATATTTGCTGTATTCGGCGTTCGGCTTTTTCAAGAGTTAGGTGAAAGCTGTCTGAGCGGTTGTTAGAAATAAGTTGTTTTGCAGCCTCATAAACAGCGTTGTTAAGTGCCAATATATCTGTATGATCTGAAAGTCTGTTTCGAAGTGCATTGTCCGCTTGTGCGATATTTTGAGGCTTTATGTAGAACTTCATATTAATGTTTACAAGTCTTTCTGTTAATTCATTATCGGCGTTCTCGTTTATCATATCCACCGCAGGCTGGTCCTGTTCTGGATCCTGGATAGGTTCCAGGTCTTGAGGTGGCTCCTGTTGTTTTGGAGTTCTAACATAAACAGAGCGGTTACGATAAGCTGCATAGTCTTTCAAACGCTGTTCGGAGAGATGACTGAATTCAGGGTGTTTAGCACACCATGCGGCATGCATTCGTCTCATGTAGCCTCTAGCGGTTGGGTCGCTGAATGTATATGCATCCATCAGATCGTCCCTAAGCTCGTCCGTCCACGTGAAGCGTCCATGTCCATTGCCAAGGTCGTTTAAGGGCGTCCGTCCAGTTGCTCCTCCAACCTGCGCTGCACCCCTATCCGAACGGGGTGGATTGTTGGGAGCTTGCTCATCATTGCTTTTCGTGATAATGCGAGATATCCGTGACCCTGCGGGATGTCACTCCACAGAGTCTCGGCGGTTACCGGTATTACATAGGCTACCGGACCGATTTAAGGCCTCTCGTAGGTTGCTGTTGGTACCCGCAACTCCTTCAAGCTCTCTGGCAGTACCGTCTTGCTTGGATTGTTCGTGGTCGGTAGCATCAGGGACAATGCCAAGCATTGTCCTGGTGGCCAGACTTGTAGACTTAGACTTATTATTATTATTATTATTATACAGTCTGACGAAAATTATTGTGCGTGTAATTGTGTTATATATATATATATATATATATATATATATATATATATATATATATATATATATATATATATATATATATATATATATATATATACAAACCAGACTTATATGGAATCACCCTCTATTTCTGACTTAACTTTTTCTAAGGAAAAAATTTGGTATCCAACTTTAAGATAAGGCTTTTTGTTGTAAACAAATCTGATAAAAAAGGAGAAACGACTGCTACGATTTATTATTTTGTGAATTTTGTGTTCAGTAGTAAAATCACTTATTCTTCGGTAATTTTATTTCGGTCCAAAAAAAAACAAAAATGCCTTATGTTGGACTCACAGATGTGCAGAGGGGAAGAATTATTGCTCTTATTGAACAAGGAATGCCCCAAAGAGACGTAGCAGAGATAGTAGGCGTTACACAGGGTGCTGTATCGAAAACACATGCCAGGTACTTGGAACTAGGAACTCTCAAAAACAGGCCCAGACAAAGTCGTCAGAGAGTCACAACTGAACAACAGGACCGCTTTGTGTGCCAAATTGCTAGAAGAAATCCCAGTGTTTCTCATCCAGAGCTGCAACGACAACTTCTGGAAGCTACAGGTGTGAACGTTTCAATTGAAACCATTAGAAAAAGACTTCGCGCTCGAGGGTTGTACAGTAGGAGAGAGTTACGGGTCCCACAGTTATCTAGGTAAAATAAAATTGACCGGCAAAATGTTCTTTTTTCGGATGAGACCAGAATTGGCCTAAGATCAGATGACCGTCGAATTCGGGTTCTCAGAGCTCCAGGAATACGAGCGAGACTCCAGGCTGCCAAATCTGTCCCAAGATATAAAGGAGGAACTGTAATGTTCTGGGGAGGTATTATGCTGGGAACAAAAACTCCATTGTTACCACTTCAACAAACTTTAACGGGTAGGAGGTATGTTAATTTAGTGCTAGAACCAATCGTTAGGCTTTGGAGAGCTGCAATTGGGGATAATTTTATCTTCATGCACGATAATGCACCTCCCCATGCCAGTAGAGTGGCTCGAGAATGTCTTGAAACGGAAGGTGTCACAGTTTTAGACTGGCCTGCATGTTCACCAGACCTAAATCCTATCGAACACCTCTGGGACCAGCTCAAAAGAAGGATTCGAGCACGTCAAAACCAACAAAAATACCGATGTGTTTATTTTGTAACCTTATTAATTTGTATTATTGATATATGAGTTTTTTTTGCATTAAAAGTCATTGGTAAGGACAGAGTTTTATTTATAAACCAAAAATGTTTATACATCTCAAAAATAATGATTTCATATAAGTTTGGTTGTATATATATATATATATATATATATATATATATATATATATATATATATATATATATATATATATATATATATATATATATATATATATAAACCAAACTTATATGAATCATTATTTTGAGATGTATAAACATTTTTGTTTATAAATAAAACTCTGTCCTACCAATGACTTTAATGCAAAAAAACTCATATATCAATAATACAAATTAATAAGGTTACAAAATAAACACATCGGTATTTTGTTGGTTTCAGAATAGAAATGAGATTTAAAATTTTATTGGTCAAAAAGCAAAAACAAAAATAAAATTGGTTATTTTAATAATCCGTGTTGCCACCTCTATTCCTTATGCAAGCTTCAATTCGCGTTGGCATGCTTCTTATTAAATTGTCAACACTGTCTTGGGGTATGTTTTCCCATTCTACTAACGCTGCGTCAATAAGCTGTGCGACATTTCCTGGATTGTTTTGACGTGCTCGAATCCTTCTTTTGAGCTGGTCCCACAGGTGTTCGATAGGAATTAGGTCTGGTGAACATGCAGGCCAGTCTAAAACTGTGACACCTTCCGTTTCAAGACATTTTTGAGCCACTCTACTGGCATGGGGAGGTGCATTATCGTGCATGAAGATAAAATTATCCCCAATTGCAGCTCTCCAAAGCCTAACGATTGGTTTTAGCACTAAATCAACATACCTCCTACCCGTTAAAGTTTGTTGAAGTGGTAACAATGGAGTTTTTGTTCCCAGCATAATACCTCCCCAGAACATTACAGTTCCTCCTTTATATCTTGGGACAGATTTGGCAGTTTGGAATCTCGCTCGTATTCCTGGAGCTCTGAGAACCCGAATTCGACGGTCATCTGATCTTAGGCGAATTCTGGTCTCATCCGAAAAAAGAACATTTTGCCAATTCTCAATTGTCCAGTTTCGATGTTGAAGGCACCAATTTAGCCGGTCAATTTTATTTTGCCTAGATAACTGTGGGACCCGTAACTCTCTCCTACTGTACAACCCTCGAGCGCGAAGTCTTTTTCTAATGGTTTCAATTGAAACGTTCACACCTGTAGCTTCCAGAAGTTGTCGTTGCAGCTCTGGATGAGAAACACTGGGATTTCTTCTAGCAATTTGGCACACAAAGCGGTCCTGTTGTTCAGTTGTGACTCTCTGACGACTTTGTCTGGGCCTGTTTTTGAGAGTTCCTAGTTCCAAGTACCTGGCATGTGTTTTCGATACAGCACCCTGTGTAACGCCTACTATCTCTGCTACGTCTCTTTGGGGCATTCCTTGTTCAATAAGAGCAATCATTCTTCCCCTCTGCACATCTGTGAGTCCAACATAAGGCATTTTTGGTTTTTTTTTGGACCGAAATAAAATTACCTAAGAATAAGTGATTTTACCACTGAACACAAAATTCACAAAATAATAAATCGTAGCAGTCGTTTCTCCTTTTTTATCAGATTTGTTTACAACAAAAGCCTTATCTTAAAGTTGGATACCAAATTTTTCCTTACAAAAAGTTAAGTCAGAAATAGAGGGTGATTCCATATAAGTTTGGTTGTGTATATATATATATATATATATATATATATATATATATATATATATATATATATATATATATATATATATATATATATAAAAAAAAAAAAAATATATATCAATTACACGACAATAATTTTCGACAGACTGTATATAATAATAATAATAATAATAAGTCTACAAGTCTGGCCACCAGGACAATGCTTGGCATTGTCACTGGTGCTACCGAACACGAACAATCCAAGCAAGACGGTACTGCCAGAGAGCTTGAAGGAGTTGCGGTACCAACAGCAACCTACGAGAGGCCTTAAATCGGTCCGGTAGCCTATGTAATACCGGTAACCGCCGAATTCTGTGGAGTGACATCCCGCAGGGTCACGGATATCTCGCATTATCACGAAAAGCAATGATGAGCAAGCTCCCAACAATCCACCCCGTTCGGATAGGGGTGCAGCGCAGGTTGGAGGAGCAACTGGACGGACGCCCTTAAACGACCTTAGCAATGGACATGGACGCTTCACGTGGACGGACGAGCTTAGAGGACGATCTGATGGATGCATATACATTCAGCGACCCAACCGCTAGAGGCTACATGAGACGAATGCATCGCATGGTGTGCTAAACACCCTGAATTCAGTCATCTCTCCGAACCGCGTTTGAGAGACTATGCTCTGGTTATGTTAGAACTCCAAAACAACAGGAGCCACCTCAAGACTTGGAACCTATCCAGGATCCAGAACAGGACCAGCCTGCGGTGGATATGATAAACGAGAACGCCGATAATGAATTAACAGAAAGACTTGTAAACATTAATATCAAGTCCTACATAAAGCCTCAAAATATCGCACAAGCGGACAATGCACTTCGAAACAGACTTTCAGATCATACAGATATATTGGCACTTAACAACGCTGTTTATGAGGCTGCAAAACAACTTATTCCTAACAACCGCTTAGACAGCTTTCACCTAACTCTTGAAAAAACCGAACGCCGAATACAGCAAATAGTTAAGAAAATAGATTTGACGCGGCAAGAGGCATCGCGTATACAAAGTGTATTAGAATATATATCATCCAACAGACCTTTCACTGGAAAGATTAGGAAAATAGCTTTAAAGCTACGCCAAAAACACCATACACTTAACAGACGTGTGCTTCTCATCATCAAACAGCGTTGCCTAGACCGCATAAGATCCTTGGGCGTTATAAACAACAGCTTAAAGAAAAAGGCTAGAGGGATAAGAGACACAAATAAATTCGTAACTAGGCCTTCTAGCTTTCTCGCAGACTCAACACCGACAATTGTAAATCCGCCTTCAGCAAATGTCGTGGAGCAGTTCTGGAAGGACGTTTATAAAGTCTCAAAGCCATTACAACGAGACACTCCAGCATTGACTAACTTTAGAGCCTATTGTGCGGACAACCAGCTTGACCAGCATGAGAGTGCGCCGATCACGCCGGAGGAGGTAAAAAGTGCCCTAGATGGTGTAAAAAACTATTCTGCACCTGGTCTGGATGGTATCAACAACTACTGGTGGAAGAAATTTCCCAGTACACATCCACATTTAGCTAGAATCTTTGATTCTTGGCTCAACGGGAACACGCCAATTCCTGAGTGGTTTGTTGAAGGCCGAACCATATTGATACCAAAAAAAGGCGATTTAAAACTACCCAAAAACTATAGACCGATCACTTGCCTCAATGCTTTTATCAGAATTTTATACTCTAGAACATTGAGTGCAATTGATCCTATACTCTGATGTATGGGAGCAGCGAGGAGGAAAAAGAGGAATCAATGGTTGCAAAGAAAATCTCCTTATCGATAGATGCATTACACGAGACTCAATCCAATACAAACGCAACCTTAATATGGCGTGGATTGACTACAAAAAAGCGTTTGACACAACATCTCACGAATTACTGTTGCATCTGCTTAAAGATCTTAAGGTTCCTCTTAACCTAATCCGATGCATTGAGCGACTGATGTCACTTTGGAAATCAAAGTTCTTTATAACATCTGGAGCACAAAAAGTTATTACCGAACCCATTACGTTTAAAAGGGGCGTATTTCAGGGTGACTCACTCAGTCCTTTGCTATTCTGTATTTCGCTGCTTCCCGTATCCGTGTCTCTTCGAAAGACACGCGGATATTGCTGTGGGCCACCTGGAAGACGTGAGCATAAGGTCACCCATCTGTTTTATATGGATGACCTAAAACTGTACGCAACTAGCGAGCGAGACCTACAGTCTCTTAAAGTGGTTCACGAATACACCAGAGATGTTGGAATGGAGTTTGGCCTCGACAAGTGTGCAAAACTTAGGCTAAATAAAGGCCGGTTCGGAAACGATTTAGAAGCTGACCAGCTTGCCGATAGCGCGCTACTTCGCCCTCTACAAAACAACGAGAATTATCGATATTTAGGAATCGACCAAAACCGTACTCAAGATGTGAGAGCTGTGAAGACCGAGCTTAGAAGCAATTACAGGCGACGTTAACGGAAAATTTGGGAATCCGAATTATCCGGAATAAATAAGGTCCTTGCTACCAACATGCTAGCAGTGCCTGTATTGCTTTACTCTTTTGGAGTGGTTAAGTGGACGCGAGAGGAACTGCGCGAGCTGGACGTCAGCACAGGAAAAATGATGCATCTTCACCACATATGGTGGATATGATAAACGAGATCGCTATATATATATATATATATATATATATATATATATATATATATATATATATATATATATATATATATATATATATATATATGAAAATTTGAAAATTTGATACATGTCTTGTATGCCTTAATGCCATTTTTTGATAAAAAGACATGGGGTTTGTACCATTCAGCAAGAGAAACTTGCTTTAAATCCCTCAGATGATAAAAGAATAGTTAATTATTTATATACCGACACTCTTTCCTGGGGTTATATATAATTTTTTTCTCAACAAACGTAATGATTTTTTTTTAACAATTTCTTACGCATTTTTTCATTTTTTTTTTAAGGCTCTAATGTTTGGAACAATATGTTGCACTTTATGTCTGAAACATTTTTGCTTTTGTCAGAAATCAATTAACCAGCACAAGGCAGCAACAACAACTACAACATAAGTTCCATATCAACAGGTTATAGTTTCAAGTCATCTCCAGTCGCTAACCTTTATTGTGCAGAAAGTCGACCGAGTTCAGCAGAATGGTTAACACCACGATTAGCGAAAAACAAGCTGAAAAGGAACGTATTATTTGCCAATTTAAACGACAGCCCTTATATAGATTCGATATTCATAGAACGTTTTGGGCTTTTAAAGCACACATCAAACGATCTAATTCGTCTGACAAATCATAGTTTAATGGACTATTAGACACGTCAAAAAATGCTGCGTTACCACCGCTTACCTGAGATCGCTTATAAAAGTGATTATTACTCGAATGAGACAATTGCAAACGATTAAATGTTATTGTATTCAAGTGTTCAATATAATGTAAATTAGCTTATAATAGTAAAGATGCCTGTACCAGTCACATCGAAATATCCTAAATGTCTGAGTTGTACAGACTTACCATACAAAATATGCTTAGGATGTGAGTATCAAGCATTTGTTAAAGTATATGATGGTGCTAAACATTAACCATTACATTATTTTAATAGCAAGGAAAAAAATAAGAAATTTTTATTATTACTTATTTTTTTCCTTGCTATTAAAATAATGTAATGGTTAATGTTTAGCACCATCATATACTTTAACAAATGCTTGATACTCACATCCTAAGCATATTTTGTATGGTAAGTATGTACTGTTTAGATTATACAAGTCAAATTTTATATTCTTTATGTTAAAAATCACCGACCTTATGATGTTTTTACTCTTAACGTCATTTTAGAAGTTTTGTTAGTTAAAGCAAAATATTTTTGTCATTTTATTTTTTCTAACGGTAAAACTATTATAATAAATTACCATTAAAAATACAAGTAAAGCAATCAACAATAAATTGATCTACTTTGTCGATTTAGAAAAGAACTTGCTATTATTATTCGCATAATTTTGAATAAACAATAAAACAATTTTAATTTGCTTTATTTAATGCCAAAAACTATTAAAAACAATAAAATTTATTAATAAATTGAATCCCCAGTTCATTCACTTTGTCCATCCAGTTTCAACAGCCACCGGTCATTACAAATTACTTCATCGGCTAAATAAGTACCTGAAATTAATTAAAAATCCGTGAAAACAGGCCTGAAAGGACACTAATGGTCAATTTTCAGCACTTCTGTGCCCCAGGAACCCGCCTGTTATACTACTGCGATTATTCAAATTGGCCGATTAAACAACATAAAAACATCAGTGACACATGGTAATCTAACTGAAAGGGTAACAAAGCTGAATATCCAGAGGGATAGCAGAATTCCAGTTACATATTTATTCTTAACTATATCCTTTTGGTGAATAAAAAAAATTACAAACACAATTATGCTGAACTGAGGTAAAAATAGTTTTAAGAAAAATTTAAGGTTAGGTTCAATACATCGTATTGCATTAAAAGAAGAAAGACAGGCACGTCTTTAGCCCAAAAATATTATCGAACATTTATGCAATTTCATACAAATAAATGTTAAAAAGAAAACAAGTGTTTTAAATATCATGATTTATTTAAAATCGTATAATTTGTTATATCTTTTAACAATAATATACAGTGTGCGTAAAATTCATGCAATATGTCATAAATTATCTATAAATCATGTAATCTTTTAACCTAATAACTTTCATTTCAATAATTTTAATATATAATATTATTAAGTTTATAAGTGTTTGTGGACTTTGTGTAAGTCCAAAATTCTTCTTCCAAAACTTAACGAGTTTAAGATTTTTTCAAGCCGGAGCCAGATAAAATAGAATAACAACAATAGTTGTCCCACATAAATAAAATATTAATTGTCGTCTCACATAAATAAATTGTAACAATTTTAAATTTCTGAAAACATATATAAAAAATAAAATGTTTAAAAAAATAAAAATATAAATTTATATATTATATAACATTCTTAATATTACACACTGAAATAAATATTTTTTTACAAAATATTTTAAAAAATATATATATATATATATATATATATATATATATATATATATATATATATATATATATATATATATATATATATATATATATATATATATATATATATATATATATATATATATATAAAAAATTTAAGGTCTAAAATTGATCATAACTAAATTAAATCAAGTTAAAATCCAGAAACAATACATAACAAAGAAATAAATAATAATATTAGTTACTTTAAATGACATAAATAAGATTTGTGAATACAGGAAAATTGATCTCGAATAGTAATGGAGCTCAATGACTTTGCTAAACATTTATTTCCCAAAGACAGCCAGAAAGCCCAAAGCATTAAAAAAGGGTGTAATAAGAATTAAATTAACACATTTTAACAAAATCTCACAAAATATACAGAGAGTTGCAATTAAAGGGGACAAAATAAACAATAATATAGACAGAATATGAAGAGAAAAAGATTATGATCAATTTTTATATTATTATTATATTTTAGTATGTTAGATAGTAAGAATTAATTAGAATTAGATGTAGGCCAAGTAATATAAGAGTTACGACGACCGGAATATATAAATAATAATCATCCTTCTTAAGCATTTTCAAAATTTTTTTCCACAAGGCATCGCGACAATGCACTACTGGACGCAACAAACACTAATCGAGACTAAATGCAAATTTTAGGCAAAATCCCGCCAAGAATCATCCCACTGACTGGAAACAAATCTAAAAATAGATTTTGCGATGGTGCCAAATTTCAGGACGCAGTAAAGTACCAAATTTGTAAAAAATATATGATTTTGTGTATATTCTTAAAGCGACCTCATCGGCATTATTGTGAACTAAAATGTATATACTTAGTACAACTTTGTAACATTATTACGTCCGAACCGATTTTTTAAATCATTAAATATCGAGTCGTTCACTGATAGATGGCAGCAGGGGTTTTTGACATATATTGGGGGATGACCTATCCAATTCAAATGGTAGTAGCATTATTTATAAAAAATGGAGGGAAGAGCTGTAATACGTAAAAACCTTTATTGCGTCCATATTCGGACGCCATAATAAATGGTAAGGGTATTAGTATGGCTGCAATAATGATAGGAGAACGAATATAAATATATATATATATATATATATATATATATATATATATATATATATATATATATATATATATATATATATATATATATATATATATATATACGAAAATGACGAGCAATAAAACAAATGGATTAAGACCCCAGGTGGGTTCCGGCAAGGCCGGGAATCCCACACCTTTAACAAGTTGAGCCTCAAATATTCTGGGGGAGGCTATTACTCGCCAAAACGGAAATTAGGATCACCCAAAACAACAACCCTATATATAGCAACATACAACTGCCGGACATTATCAAACCAAGCCAAACTAACAGAGTTGGAAAAAGAGACAGAAACCATAAAATGGGACGTTATAGGAATCAGCGAAGTAAGACGGAAAGACGAAGAGTTAAAACAACTGACATCAGGAAATTACCTCTACCACCGAGGAACACTGACGGGAAGGACAAGTGGTGTAGGGTTCCTAATTAATAAAAGATGGACAAGCAGGATATCTAATGTAACGAGTATCTCAGACCGAGTAGCTACACTAACATTACAACTAACGAAGAGATACACAGCACAAATCATACAGGTATATGCCCCGACAATCTCACACAGTGACGACGAGATAGAGGAATTCTACAATGACATAACCGAGGCAATTAACAGTAGTAAAAATCACTTCAAATATATAATCGGATACTTTAACGCAAAAGTAGGAAAGAGACAAAATCAAGAACAGGGTATGGGGAACAGTGGATTTGGTGACAGAAACGAAAGTGGTGAACGACTGGTACAATTTGCACACTATCAGAACTTGTCCATAGCAAACAGCTACTGTAAAAAAGCCCCAATAGAAAATGAACATGGGAGGCCCCCAACGGGACTACCAAGAATGAAACCGACTACATCCTTGCCAGTAAAATCAACAGAATAAAAGATGTCCACATATTAAACAAATTTAGGACAGGAAGTGACCATAGATTAGTCAGAGCAAGAATTGTTCTCGACCTTAAATTGGAGCGATTCAAACTAACACGAAAACCAACAACATTCGGAATAAACATTAACAACTTAATAGAAAACTCCGACAAATACGAAAGAACGCTTAACGAAAAGCTACATGAAGACATAGATAGCCCTCAGCTAATGAATACTGTCCTCGAATGCGCTAAAGAGATTGGTGGACCTCAACAACGAAATACACACAGAAAATTAACTAACGAAACGAAAACTCTACTAAAGAAAAGAAATGAAGTCCAACAACAACATACAACGAATAGAATACAGAGAACAGTTTAAGACAATAAGGAAAAAGATCGCAGAGGACATTAGAAAGTACAACGAACGACTAGTAGAGGATGCTATAGAAAATCGAAATAGTCTGAAGTCAACTAAAAGAGCTCTGATTATTGGTAAGAAACAGATAGTCGCCTTAGCACAAAATAATACTAGGATCCCCGATCGGAGTAAGATAATCGAATTTGTGACCAGATTCTACAGCGACCTATACAAAGGCCCAGAAGAAGTTCCTGAAATAACAACATCGCAGAATCAGGAAGACCTACCAGAAGTTATAACGGAGGAAGTGAAAGCAGCGCTTAAAAGCATGAAGAATGGTAAAGCAGCTGGAAACAACGTAATTACAGTGGAACTGCTGAAATATGCAGGCAGGAAAACATGGAAAATCTTGGCTAAAATGTATACCAAATGCCTAAGAGACAAACGTATCCCAGACGATTGGAACACCGCCAATATCATTCTGATCCACAAGAAAGGCAACAAGGAAGATATCAAAAACTATAGACCAATAAGCCTTCTTCCAATTATATACAAAATAATTACAAAAATCATTAACAACAGGCTACAAAGTACACTAGATGCTGCCCAACCAAGAGAACAAGCTGGTTTTAGAAGTGGCTTCAGTACAATAGATCATATTCAAACACTAAGAGAATTAATGAGTCGAACTAAAGAATATGAAATACCCATGGCACTAGCTTTCATTGACGTCGAAAAAGCTTTCGACTCCATATACCCGAAAGCTATAATCGAAGCCCTAACAAGACAGGGAATAGACACGTCATACATTGAAACCTTGAGCAATATATACAGAGCAGCCAAGGCTAAAGTGAAAATATATGAAGACACTCCGGACTTTCCCACTACTAGAGGCGTTCGACAAGGGGACGCAATTTCCCCAAAACTCTTCACAGCAACTCTAGAACAAACATTCCGAAAATTAGACTGGAACAACAAAGGTCTGTCTATAGATGGAGAATATCTCAGCAAACCTAAGATTCGCTGATGACATAGTCCTGATAGCTAAAAACCCTGCTGAATTACTAACGAACTAATAAACGATTGAACACAGCCAGCACGGAAATCGGATTAAGGATGAACCTAGCAAAAACGAAGATCATGTATAATGAGCTGGTAGACAACAAAAAAATAATAACAATAGATAATACAGCCTTAGAAACTGTAGATGAATATGTATACCTGGGACAGCTAATACACAAATCTGGTTTTCTACTCCCAGAAATCAATAGAAGGATCAAACTAGCCTGGAAAGCATTCGGACGAAACTCTATCATATTTAGATCTAGAATGCCATTACATCTAAAGAAAAGAACATTTGATCAATGTGTACTACCAGTCATGACATACGGCTGTGAAACTTGGACACTCAAAACTGATTTAACAAACAAACTAAAAGTTGCACAAAGATCCATAGAACGAAGTATGCTAGGAATAACAAGACGAGACCGCAAAAGAATAGCGTGGATTAGACAGAAAACCCAAGTGACAGCTGTCATACAAAGAATTAAATGTCTGAAATGGCAATGGGCAGGACACATAGCAAGAAAAACGGACAATAAATGGACCACACGAATAACGATGTGGTATCCAAGTGGTATCAAGAGACCGAGAAAAGCCCAAACTTAAGATGGGATCATGACCTAAGGCAGTGATTCTTAACCTGGATTCCGCGAAGAGACATTTGGGGTTCCGCCAGCGATAAAGAAATTTTAAAAAAATATGGTATCACCCCACAAGAAAATGTGATACGTAAAAAAAAATATTCAAAGTATCGCCCTTGTAGTATCTGTCGCCGCCCGCCGCCCCATATATATCGTGTTGTAACTTGCTGAATATGATTTCCGTCGAAGATCTCTAAGGAATTTTATGCGTCGATTATTTGTCTGTTTTTAATTACGCTCAAGGATAATAGTATTGTTGAAGGTGTTGGTTCCAGACCTCTTGTATATTTATTGTAAAATATTTATTTATTATGGATAAATGGCTTTTAACCGGAAGTTTAAAGAGAAGACGAGAGATGGAATCAACCCAGGATGACGAAAGTAACGACGAACATGTGAGCAACGTTAAAAAACTAGAAATAAGCCTACGCCTACAACTTCAGGAATTGTTACTGCTGCAAATAACAAGGTCAAAATTCAAAAATACTGCCAAGAGTATTTGTCCTATGGTTTTGTTTCTGTTTGAGATTCTAGTGCTCCCAACAGCCAGTGTGTACTGTGTTTTAAAACTTTTAACAACAGCTCATTAGCTCCAGCAAAACTGCTAAGACACTTACAAACAAATCATGTTACACTCGGGGGTGATTGGGGGGAAAATTGCAGCGTCCATGAAAATCAGCCGGGGGTTTTCGGGAATGCCGAATTCAATTCTGGCAGTAGAATTACCCGGGGGCGCTCGGAGGTGGCTCTGCGGGGAAAGGTAATAAAGAAAGTGAAAAATCAGAAATTATGAGGATAATACTTTATTTAAATAATAATTTGTACTTTTTATTAATATTGAATTATTCATCATAAAGTTGAATTTTTAACTTAACATCTTGCATGACCCGAGGAAATTTTAAGCAGTACCTCTTGTTTTTGTAAAACCGATTGTGGCACAAGGTGCGGGTGCCGACGAAGTGGGTTGGAGTGCTCACTTACATGCAAGCATTGCAATAACAATTGCTCAAACCAAAAAGGCACGTCCAACCAGGCCAAGGATAGTGACGAGGAAGAAGATGAAGAAGGGCTTCAAGTTTAAAGAAGATGTTTAGAATTTAAGTTAAAAATTAAACCTTATGATGGCACCTCCGCAGAGCGACCACGGGTAATTCTAATGCCATAATTAAATTCGGCATTCCCGAAACCCCCCGAGTAATGATTTTCGGCTGATTTTCATGGACGCTGCAATTTTTCCCCCAATCACCCTCGCAGAGCCACCCTTGAACGTCCCCGGTTAATTCTAATGCCAGAATTACCAGACAACCCCAAAAACCCCCGAGTAACGATTTTCGAACGATTTTTCCGAGTTTCCAGTCGTTCTTATAATATTGCAAGTAATTATGCAATTGCAAAATGCATTTATTGCACCAGAATGTATTTTTTGAAAAATGGCATAACCACACCATATAGACTTTTTTCCTGAAAGCTTTCTGAACACAATGCAGAAAACCGCATCTCAATATCTGCTGGCCTTTAAAATTTCTTTATTTCGTTCGATTTTGATCTAAATGCCCTGGACTAATAGGCACTATTACATTATGCTCAGTCCTCAGAATCGTTTGAGTCAATATTATCTTTTTTATCGCTATATAATATGTCACTACTACCTAATTTTCGTATCATGTTGTTATTGATAGAAAAATCATAACAATTTTTGTCGCCAATTAAACTTTTTCTAAATAAAATACTTTCGATGGTTTTGACTTATGTAAAATTTCCGATACGAGACAGGACTGCGTGAAAATGCAAACAAATAAATTGTAAGCCACCTTAACCTAAGATAATATATAAGAAAGGTATTGTAATCCTGCAATGCATTATGGGAAATGTGTCAAGCGGTGGCGCCACCACCAGTGTGTCAGACACACTAGCCGGCAAATATAAAGTATTTTTATGCGAACTCCTCCAATAATAAAAATTATTTTATAATAAATTATACTTATTAATAATTAATTCTCATTTTTTGATTATTTATGGAGAATTATATAGTATTAGAAAAAATGCAATACATATTAGGGTAATTAATTTGAAATTCATGTAAACACAAAAGTTTGATTAATAAATAAAAGTTTATTAATTTTAATGATAAAAAAGCAAACAATTAAAATATTATATATCTTAAGTATTCTTAATACTAAGAGGAAACAAATTTGTAATATTTTTAAAACAAATAGGTCGTAATAATATGATTAGCATAATCTTAACAATTTATTTGCGAATAGCTTTTGTAGAAGTACCTATGCAAATATATATACTTCGAGAACTAAAAACAACAAGATTTTGGTTCTCTGGTTGCACTGTTATGTCTTTAGCAAGAATGTGAAGCCGTAAAGAAAGGAATTTTTCCAAAACTTTATCGCGAATCTTGTGGTATTCTGGAAAGACAAGCGAATGTTTAACAGCTTTCTGAATATTTTTTGTTAAAAGCTCATGAACATTCTGCAGATGCAATAAAGTTTTTTTATAGCTAGTAAAAACTTCTTCAGCTTTTTTATTAAGTTGAAGAACTGCTTCAGTAAGATGCTTTAAGTGACCACGATTTATTGCATCTGTCCAGTCCGAGCTTGAATTTGATAACGGGTTTGGAGAATTGATAGCCCCTTCACACACTTCGCAATTAGAAGACTAAAACGAATATATATTAATATTATATATTTAATATATATTAATCAAACTTTTGTGTTTACATGGATTTTAAATTAATTACCGTAATATGTATTGTATTTTTTCTAATACTACATATTTCTTTATAAATAATCAAAAAATGAGAATTACTTATTAATAAGTAAGTATAATTTATTATTACAAAATATTTTTTATTATTGGAGGAGTTCGCATAAAAATACTTTATTTGCCGGAGGTGTCTGACACACTGGTGATGGCGCCACCGCTTGACACATTTCCCATGATGCATTGCAGGATTAGAATACCTTTCTTTTATATTATGTTACCTTTACCTACAATCAACCGGGAATCCCATGTCGTTCTGCTCATAACCGCTTGTAGGCGACGGGGATTTCCCGGTCGTTTCTTTTGATATGCCATTGTTATTATTCACTACGAGGACGAAAAAAATTAAAATATGCAATATTTTATTCTAAAATGATTTATTTAACAATCGTTAGAATTGCTCTTATATATATATATATATATATATATATATATATATATATATATATATATATATATATATATATATATATATATATATATATATATATATATATATAATATATTAAGTATTATATTTACATCCATACCATCAAGTGCCTTTTATAAAGCACTCTAACGTCATTCTATTTTTACACTTTGAGATCACACGGGTCCGTAAATTATATAGGGCTTTATTAAGAATGTCTTTTTACATCATTATATGAAGCGTAGCGTGATGCCAAATTTATTTTAATGTGGTTTCGATTAAGAAAAGGATTTAGTAACGTTATATGATGTTGCAGTATTCCAATCAGTTCTTAATAATTTTTAATCTAGTTTAACAAAAAGTTGAATGTTATTTTATGTCTTAAGGAGTGCTTATTGTTTTGATACATCCCCTAAGTGGTACCTATTTTTAATTAATAAATGGTGACATGGTTGAAACTTACTAATAATAAAACTTTTAAATGTCTATTATATTTTGTAAAAAATTTTAATTAATAAAACAACATGTCTTGTATTTAAATTTTTGAAAAACAATCAAATTCAAGTGTTAAAATAAAAATATTAAAGTTTAATAAATTTCTTGTTATACAAAATAAAATAAGGCATATTAAAAAAAAATTCAAACAAATGCAAATTAACATAATATATCGTTAATAATAAAGATATTTTATATAAAAAAATTGAAAAACGCAAATTATAAATTCTACAAAAAAACCTGCAAATCAGAAACATAGACTATAAAAAAATTAGTCTTGCTCCGCCCTGGTACAATTTTTACAAATTTTTCGAGAACACTGCAAGCAAACGGGTTTTTGGCACTTGGTGCATAAATATGCAGTCTTTCTTGTTAATTTGGATGGGCAGATGTGGCAATATTTTCTTGTTTCAAGCTTTTCTTCTTCATCATGGGCCTTATTTTCCGGAACATCAAGAATACTTCCAATCAGTTGTTTCAGTTGCCTCTGTATGGTTGGCATTTCAAACCTTCTATGTAAATGTGCGGAAACTAGTTCATCTGCCAGGGTTTCTATAAACTTGAATCTAGTCCAATTATTTGTCGGTATAGAATTAAACATAATATAGGAATTAACGCCACATATGTCTACTATTCTATAAAAAATAGCCATGGGCCATCTTCTTGTTCTGCGGCTACAGGAATATTTTACACACTTTTCATCCATCGCATCTACACCCCCTTTGGTCAAATTATAAAAAGAATTTATTTCTGGTAATCCATTATCTCTGTCGACTTCTATGGAGTGATGCATAGAGGAAATTATTATTACAGCTTTGTTTTTCTTAGTTGTACGGGATAAAAGTGTTATGTTTTTTGTAAATCCATACAAAGTATCACCTTCATTACGATTGCGTTGCGGAAGAAACTGTGATGGGATTTCTTTTTTATTTTTTCTAACTGTGCCGACGTAGGTAAGTTTATTTTTTTGTAAATGATGCGTTAACTCAATTGAACTAAACCAATTGTCGGCAGTCACACGGCAGTCACACATCATTCTTCTTTCTTCGTCTGTCAAGCTAAATCCATCCGAACCTTTTCCAGCATAAATGTAGGCGTTGTGTAAATACCCAGTTCGTGCATCAGTCATGCATAAGATTTTTATCCCATATTTACAGGGTTTGTTCGGCATGTACATTTTAAAACGACATTTTCCTCTAAAGCCTACAAGCATCTCGTCTACGCACACATTGACTCCAACTTTATAGGTGTTTTTTGAATTGCGGACAAATATATCAAAAAAATTCTTGGATAGCAGCAGCAGGATTATCCTTTGCCCTTTGTTCTCGGTCCGAGGCATCGTCAAATCTTAGAGCAGCCATTAGGACTAGGAAACGCTTCTGTGACATAACTGCTCGAAATATGGGTCTTCCCTTTCCGTTCGTAGCAAAAAGACTTCGTACATCCTCATGATTTGACTTGTAAATAGAAGTATAGAGAAGCAGTCCCAAAAAAGCTCTGAATTCTATTTCATCGGTATCTGCTAACTCGGATTTTTCCTTATTATATTTTTTATATTTTGGCCGAAAAGTTGCGAGTTTTTCATTAGTTCTCTTGACAACAAGACTATACATATCTGGCGAAAACATTTTATTGAAATAATAAACAGGACTCTCTGACTTTTCTACATGTGAATGCAATGATGGAAGTACAATTATATTATGACTAGGCGTACGGACGTTTCTGGTTGGCTCTTTTTTACTCCACTTAAATCTATTTTTTCCATAGTAATAATAACCGGAATCGACGTCCTCTTCCTGGTCTTCGCTAGATGTCGTTTCCGAGTCATGTTCTACTTCATTTTCACTAATTTCTTGTTCACTGTCCGTTAAATGATCACTGTCTATACAGTTTTCTTCTTCCACTTCATCATCACTTATATCACTGTTCGCCTCATTATACCATTTTGTGCAAACTTCCTCAAAATCATCGTCTAACGCACTTACAGTCGGGCGGCAACCAGCCATATTTTAATTACACTAATAGTGACCTTGCGTCTACTAGACTCCGAGATATAAATAACTGAAAAATGAGTCGAAGGACGTATCTCTCTCTAAGGCATCTGTAAGAACACTGAAGGGTATGAAGGTACACGGAACGGCGCCGGGCTACACATTTATGGTGGGGAATGCCGACACGTAAACCATCATGCGGAGTCTGTGAGACGTATGGTCACCAGTTAAGGGTTAAGTTAGTAGGTCGAAAGGAAATATTAAGTTTTTCATTATAATGACATGACATGACATATTAAAATTGTTTAAGTTAAACAAAAAACTATTACAATGCTTATGTTTATAGACTTTTGTTATTTTTCACTTTTGACCTTTGTTCTCTGTTTACTTTAAAATTTATTCATTTTAATAATTATTAATTAATTTTCTTAAAAAAAGTTTTTTAAGCATTATTGTATTCCTTCTTTTAAAAGAATGCTTTTTTATTTTGAACGCCGATGTCTTCTGTATTTGGCGAAATCTTAATTTGATGTTTTCTGGATATCCAGTGCCTATGTGATTTTTAAATTTGCGGACGTCCAAATACAGGGTGACAATGGAAGTATGCTAGACAGTTAAATACTTTTGCTACTATAGACAAAATTTTAGGATTTTAAGATGCATATATAAGGTATAAATAGGAAAGTCATCATTAACCGAATGTCAAATACAAGCGGTAGTCGAAAGTGAAAGTAAGTTTTAAATAAAATCCCGTATATTTTTTAAGGCAGTCAGATAAAAATTAAAATTTACTTTTGGACGAAATATTACAAAATGCTATTTGTTTTAAAAATGGAGGCATATTAAGCCTTGTAGCTAAATTCAATATGTTGGTTATCTGTTGCTATCGATGATTTTTTTATAACAACTTGCACTAATAACTTATTAAAAGCGGTCAATTTACTTGTTTAAAAAAAATAATAAAAAATTATTAACTGTGCCCAGCGTTACTTAATCGGCATTTTACTCTAATTTAAAGTGCCGTATTTTCTGATGTAAATATTTTCCAATATTTCAATTGAGAAGTGGTACATATTAAACATTAGCAACAAAAATAATTTTCTACCTATATATATATATATATATATATATATATATATATATATATATATATATATATATATATATATATATATATATATATATATATACAACAAAGGTAATAAATTTCTTGGGTATCGGTCCAGGAGAGGGCTAATTAAAGTGAAACACTTCTTAGTTTAACGAGCTTTCGAAAATATTTATTTCCTTCTTCAGGTCTACAATATGGAAAAAAAAACAATACAATAAAAAGCAAATCTTTCTCAATTTTAGGTATACTTACAACTAAATGCATTATTTAGAAGTTGGTAACATCAACAACAGCTGAATTTTACAATGTATAGAAACAGGATATTATTAAGTTTTTTGAAAAATTCATATTAAAGTTTCTTAGTTCTAAGCTGATACATTTTTAAAATATTATAATTGTTATTAAATGTAAGACTAGTACAGAATGGATGGATTTCTATACCACTTTATTCGTTTCAGTGTCTTTTTTAGTTTAACATGTATTTTTTAAGTTTTTTATTTTTTGGAATGCG
>JAHBCN010014174.1:0-23154 GCA_019359885.1 Listronotus oregonensis
GCTCCCAGTTTCCTTTCTAATGGACGTATATTATGCCAGTCAATAAGCCTGATTTGGAAACCAAGCGTAGGTCAATACGGATTTCTCTCACAAGACCTCAAACTTATCTTGGATTGGGGCGCCAAAAATGTTGTTCAGTTTAATGCCTTCAAACACAGTCCTGTTCGCTGTCGCGAAAAAAGTCTGCCAGTGCTCATCCGTTACATATGAGCGGCCAAGTTCTGCAGAACAAAGAGTCGTTTAATCTAGTCGGCGTTACTTTTGAAAATAAACTCAACTGGCACAAACTCATTACATCCATAGCCTCAGCCTCTTTAAAAAAGCTTGGATTCCTCTTTCGCGCCGGAAAGTATTTCTTTTCTTCCAATCTGTATACTCTGTATGTGTCCCAAATCAGCCCCTTTTTAGAATACTGTTCTCATGTCTGGGGAATGGCTTCTTCTACTACACTTAGCATTCTGGACTCCATTCAGAGAATAGCTGTTCGTCTTATTCCTGATACCACGCTTACAGAGAGGCTTCCTTCTCTTGCCCACCGTCGAGCTGTGGGCGATCTGCCCGCTCTTCTAAGGTATTTTCACGGCTTCTGCTCAGAGGAGTTGGCCAGTATAATTCCCCCCTTTGGCAGCTCTCAACAGAGCAACAGGGAGTGCAACTTGTATGTATCCTTTTACATTTCAACTAGAGAAGCCCTGAACTTCCCGCTTTCTTCGTTTCTTCGTTCCTAATGGAACCTGCACTCAAAAAAAGAATATCTTATTGTAAACGCGTTTGCATCATTTTGAGAGCATGTTGACTTTCATATGTGGCAAAAGAATATTTTCTCAAATAAAGAAACCAATTTCTTTATTTCCATGGACGTAATCCGAAAAAAAATGTTGTTGCTTTAAAAATTAAAATTTTAGATAAAATAAAAAATTTACATATTTTAAAAAAATAATCTTTTAATCAGAATCTTTCATACCATTATTTTAAAATACTGATGCTCTCAATATGAGAGACTTGTTTCTCCGTTTTAAAATGTCTTGATTTTCATTTAAAAACCTTGATATTTTTAATTGATAAAATTACTAATAATACAAGGCTCAAGTTTCTCAATTTAAGAACTTTGTATCATAAACTGAAGAAATTGTTCTTCAGTGTAACATATTGCAAGGGCGTGTTTTAATACCTTATTTATTTACTTCATGTAATTTAGGATCTCAGTTTGAAAAAATATTTTTGTATTTCCAATATTCCAATATTTTGTTCCATGAATAAGTATTATTAAATAGGTATACTGTGTGTTTTGGAAGAAAAGTAAATATTTCAATGGGTTATTTTAGACGTCAAATTTGAGTTTAAAATATGAAAAAAAAAACATATAAATGTGGGTCCGGAAATGCTTCGAGATACAGGAAAAATTAGTCTTGGCAAACCTTTGGGAAAAATTTTCGTTAAACCTAACAGTTTATGTAAAATTGGGCCAATTTTGTAATATAAATGAAAGATTATTTTTATTCAAACTTTCAACACAGTGGACAAAAATGCATTTTCGTACCAGCTTTTTATATGAACTTTTTTCTAATTTCCACGTCCAAGATCCCTTATTAAAATATTTGCTTTTTCTTCCAAAACACCCTTTTATTTAAACAGCCAGACTCATGAAACAAAATATGCAAAATGTTAATCAGAACAATGAGATTTGGGGCAAAATTCATAGTTATTTTTTTGAATTCTGCAACTACACTAAAAAAACGTATTAGGTACCTATGAGTAAAATAAAAATACTTGCTGAAAGTTATAACAGTTTTAATTTTTTTTAATATATATTATTTGCAGAAAAAAAAAACAATACTAAAATTTCTAAATAAAACAAGCTCAAGTTATCCCTAATCTTTGAAAACTTAACACAGAAACATTTCTTAGTTTTAAATATAAAATATCTCAATAAGCGGCAAACAGTCTTTTATGGTAAAATGTAATATTGGCCGGTTGTAGAAGGTTGGCTTAAACTTAGTTCAACAACTTAACTGGTGGTTGACGTTTTTTTAAAATGAGTATCTCCATAATTACCTAAAAAGTAAAGTAAAACTGCATGTATCGACAACCAAAATTTAATAATTTTATCACTTTCAAAATTTGTTTTGTATTTTAAAATCGGCCAGAGATGCAGGCTTTAAAAAATGAGAAAAAACTTATGCCTGGCCCCAAATATAATTTCCTAACCAATTTCTGTCATAAAGGTTTCCATTGATCTCCTGCGAATTATATACAGGGTGTCTGTAAAAGTTCTTTTCGCCTTAGTAATATGTGCTAGCGTTTTGTAAAGACCTTTCCAGACACCCCTAATATAAAAATGTAAAAAATCTTCTATATTTAACATAATTTTCCTAAAATTCTTTTAAAGTCAATTTCTGTCCAATATCTCTTGAAAAACTCATTGAATTATTAATTACCTTGGTGCTAATCTAATTTATCTAATAAAAGTCGGCGTCGTTTTTGGTTCATGTCAATAGATAGGCATCTATTGATAATGGCGGACAGTACAAAAATTATTCAAACACTTTGGTAGATATTTATCAATTTTGGGGGGGGTTAGAAGTTGTTTTAGTTTTATTTCACTACATTAAGTAGGTATAGTCCCAAAGCAAGAGGTATAAACAATATTTTAATAATGAAAAATACTTACCAGCATCAAATTCCCGATTTAGATTTTAAAATTTTCCACACACAAGGTCGTATCAATAATACTAGTAAACTAACCACAACTAACCCCCTAGACGTGAAAGGAGACACAAACGTCACGGACATCACCGCAGCGGTTTGCTTTTGTCTATCTTTTTCTATTTCAATATACTAGTACAGATGTTGTTGCACCTATTTCTGGTATTGAAAATGGTATATTACCAAAAAACAAGAAGTTCTTGGAATGAGATCTTGAAATTTTAAAATGAGATAAAGGCAGTTTTAACGAAAAAATTCTAAAAAATATAAAAATTATATTACAAAACAAAAAGTTTATATATTCTCAATTTTAAGAATTGGAATAATTATTTTTTATATCTTATTATTTTAATTCAAGATAGCTTTGAATTTAAATTGTGACTATATATGATTTTAATTTACGTGACTCATTTTTTCGCAATGAGAAATAAATTTTACTTTGAAATAAATGGTATTAAAATGAATAAAATCGACTAAGGAAATTTATGTTTTGTTTTAAAACTTAAAATCCTTAGAACAAAAACATGTTTTTAATTTAATAGCACAGGGTTTCTAAACAAAATATATTTTTTTAAACCATCTATGTTCTTATTTTGAAAAATCTTTTTTTTGTGTGTGCTACCCGCAGAAGTTTTTCCTTCTCCCAGTCTCCAAATATTTAAGTCCCGTGTGAACAAAGTCCCTCTCAACACACTTAAGGCACCCACGGTACGTTAGTACTTAGGCCTTAGCCTTCGCGGACTGTCCAAAGATAAAAAAAAATCCAAGTGATTTGGTTGTAGCAACTTAAAAAAAGTATTAAATCGGAATAATAAAAATACGTATCATACAGGAGGAATTTATAATGTACAAAAAAATCCACTTTTTAGCGTTTTTTAATTTTTTTTTAAATAAGGATACTCCTCTGCAGCAATTTTTTTGACTTACTGTGCTTATTCTTGGACTTTAAATAAAGCTAATTACTGCTAATATAGTCTGGAACCATGCACCAACTATTATGAAGAAAGTTTCTGACGTAACAAATAAGTTTTTCATTTGTGACACACTTACTGGACTACACGGTATATTATGCAAACTATTTGAATGGTTCTAAGTCAAAAAGAACACTAACCTGTACGCATTTTTTAAAGTATTTTTTAGGCAAACAGCTTACCTACATAAGGACAGACTCAACTCGGGTCTAGCGACACGCCCGCTGGCGAGATTCCTGACAGTGTTGACACATGTAAAGTAGGCTTTTTCTAAAGAATGCATTTAATGCATTCGTACGTGCGGACGTAAAAATGCGTCTTCGCATTTTTACGTCCGATATAATTGGGGAAAATAAAGAGCCGCTTTGCTTACCAGAACTAACCATGGCCGACTAGAACTAAAGGCTTTTGAATTTGTCTAAATTTTCCCTACATAGAAGCTATTAACAAAATTTTTATAATTTTTGATATGGTAAAGTTACACATTTTTTTAAAAGTGTAATTATATCTTCCCCGGGGTTTTTTCTAATACGTTGATAAAATTTTGTTTATAACTTCTACAAATAATTTGGACAAATTCAAAAGCCCTAAGTTCTAGTCGGTCATGGTTAGTTCTGGTTAGCAAAGCTAGGACGTACTAAAAAAGACCCCAAATTATTTCATTAAAATGTAATTTTTTAGCGGAGTCCTGCATAACAAAGCATGTTTCATGTGTCAACACTGTCAAGAAGCTCGCCAGCGGGGGTGTCGCTAGACGCGAGTCAGACTAACGGTCAAACAACCTTTTTTTTCGCAACTTTACAAAGTATAAATTAAAATTTTCAAGTCATTTTTACACGATAACAATACTCCCTTATGACACGGAAGTTAAAATAAACTTTCGGTAATTAATAGTATTTAAAAAGCTCAATTTAATAATTAAAAAAAAAATAACTCTAAATATATACCTTCGCTATACCATACCTATAAATTAACATAATTGTGTAGTAATAATAAATATCTACCTTTACCTCCAACTAATCATAATTGTTGTATTATATACACACAGGAACTAAAACCTTAACGGAAGATTGAGTCTATAATGCACGTGTTCGTGTATTATAAAATAATAAAAATGGAGGCTAGGCATTTGCCAGCTACACTAACAACAGCTTACAAGATTTATTCAACAACAGAAATTAGTCTGGGCCGTTTTGGTCCTTATAAAGCCATGTAGAGGCGCGACGGTGTAGCGCGGCGCCTAGATGCTAACTTCGCAATTAGCGGCTTTAATGAGCGATGTTTCGATCATCATCGCCATGATTACGACCGCGATTGTAAATGATTGAAATTGGCCGGTTCGCCGCTTGACCGCTAAGCAGTGTTGCCGGAGTTAACAATTTAAATTAAAGTATTTTATGAAGGGTAGATGAAAAAATATTAATACTTATTACACAGAGCAGAGCTGGTGAATCCAGGAATCAATTCGTTTTTAAGGATCCAAAGGCTGGAATCGATAAATTTTTAATAGTAGGATCCCTAATCCGGATTCGATACCTACATAATTTTAAAATGATCCGAAATCGATTCCTTTTTGGAAGGATCCGTTTTCAAAACGGAATCGATTCCGTATATTTCTAATTCGAGACAAATACCAAAATCCGCAATTTTGAATACGCCATTTCAAATTTCCGAATTTTCACTTAAGATATTTCCAAATTTTGACCTAGTCCCCCTAAAATCCTTATATGCCGAATCTGAGGCAAATAGGTTTATAAATGCCAAAATCCGCCATTTTAAATCTTTCATTTTAAGTGTCCAAATTTTTACCTAAGATTCTTAATCACCATCACATTGATTCTCGGAAATTAGGAT
Organism: Listronotus oregonensis; assembly: GCA_019359885.1. Taxonomy (NCBI): domain Eukaryota; kingdom Metazoa; phylum Arthropoda; class Insecta; order Coleoptera; family Curculionidae; genus Listronotus; species Listronotus oregonensis. Next base: position 5,532 of record JAHBCN010014174.1, read on the forward strand.
AAAGAATTTTTAAACATCTGCCTATTAAGAACTAGAAATAAGGACGACCGAAAGTTCGGTTTTGGTTTCGGCCGAGTTTCGGCCATAAATCAAGTTTCGGCGGCAGTTTCGGTTTCGGCCAAAATTGGCCGAAACTTTTGCCGAAACCGAAACTGATTTCGTAAGATGTCGTGCACGCTCGCCTAACTTCGTTTCTCGCGGCAAGTGCGCCGTTCGGATAGCTCTATGGCAAAATTTTAATAATTATTATTTTTATGTAAGAGGTACCTAAAAGATAAAATTAAAATAAATGATTACAAAATTAATATACTGTGTTTCCATTTCATGTCCTAATTAATGCAGAATAATGGCTAAAATGCACCAAATTTCAGTATTTTAAGAAATTTTATACTTGACCACGTGAGTATTGGTTTCGGTTTCGGCCGAAACTGAAGCCACGGTCGAATATTCGGTTTCGGTTTCTGTTTCGGCCGGAAAACCAGTTTCGGTCGGACTCTAAAGGAAACACACCTAACGTGTGATTTTTAACTAAAATATGTTGTTTTTTAGGTCCGGAGAAACAATATTTAAATAAAACATTTTTTTCGTAACCATTTAGTGTGGTATCCAAAAACGGGCATACACTTTACTTGCATTTATGTTAAAAGTTCTAATTGCTCGATCTTCATAATTTTTGTTATCCTTGAGATAGCTCTGAGGGACTTTAATCATTTCTTTCCAATAGTGAATTTAAATTTTAAACCATTTTTATATTCCGTAAGCAGAAAACTGGTGAAACTTCCTGTAAAATTACAATAGATGTCCCATTTATAACTCGCTTGAGGTTATCTCAAGAATCATATTTAAAATCCTTATGAAAATCTAGCATCGCACGTTTTGAAGTACAGTTCGAAAAATGTTTCATTTAAGGTTGTATTCATGATAATCTCAGAAATAACATATTAAAAATTTGAAGAATATTTACCAGAAACTAATTTGGCTAAAAGTTACAGCCCTTCAAAATGAGGCTAAAAATATATATTTCGCGGCTCGGGCTCCGTGTTAAAATCTTTGACGCTTTATTAATCATCTGGATTATGATCCTTTCGTAGTTACCATTTGCGAGTATAAAAACTAAAGATTATCCGGATTTGTGATCCAATAAATAGGAATCGTGATTCGTATTGGTGATTCGATTCCTTTTTTTGAAGGATTCGTCCAGCTCTGACATAGAGTAAGCCAGGGTCGCATTTACGCTTACGCGCAGATTATCTATGGTGCAACCAATGAGTCCGCACTAAATTTTATTGTAGAATAGACACACTCTGGTGCAAGGCTGTTTAGCTAAAAATTTAGCAAAATTACAACATACACAAATTATAAAGCAAATAGTAATAAGGCAATTGGTAGCATTGATATTGATATTAAATCAAATCCCTTTGGTAGTTATAGTTATGTTAATATCAAGATTATATTCTTTCTTTTAAAATATCATAGTCATATTATATCACTATCATTGATACCAGTACCATGGGTAAAACTTGATTTAAATCGGTTTGTTTCTTTTCGTTATTAATACCAATGAGGTACTTTCTCGACACACTTCTTAACAAGAAAATGATAAGGAAACTGATTTTGCTTTTCTTGGCAATAAAAAGGTAGAACTTAGCCTAATTAAAAAGTTTATTTTAATCAAAAGTAAAATTTTCTATCTTTTTCATTTATTTTTTTATTATGCATTTGTCTAATAAGGCACTTGTGCTAAAAGTGGTTTACTTTTAACACAGATAAGAAAGTACAGAAACGTAATGCTTAGACCAAAATAAATTATTTATTCAATTAAAAGTCCAATTACTGAAAATACAATTAGAATAAGAAACTCCAAGGCCAATCTCATTGGTGGTTGTTACACAATTTACTTTGGTAAGATATGTACCCGGGCAGGAAGCAATGTCATCCACCAAAGTTTTGGACAAAATTTGATCAGCAATTTATTTTTTCTCTTGTAGCGAGTATTCTAAATAACCCTCTGCTACTGTACTGGACTTCCATCCACCGTGTCTCTTAATTGCAGTAAGATTAGCATCAGAGTCCGCAAACAAACTAGCTGAGGAACGTCGGAAGCAATGTCCAATGTAAAGGTGGGAATCAGGCAAATTTAGAAATTTAGCCATTTGGGCAGGCATTTTACCAAATGTAGTTATGTCACATTTATTCTTTAAGCATCTTATAAAAACTCTTCAGTGATTTTTACTGGACGATGACCTAGGTACTTTTTATAATAGTTTATATACAAGGTACCACTAATTACAAAGGTTCGTTGCATATTAGTTTTTGTGTCTGGTATATGCACAATTAGTGAAGTTCCCAAATCTTCGATGTTATTTAATGTTAACTTACACAGTTTTTCTCGACGACAGGCTTTAAATACACCAAAAATTGCGGCTACTTTTTGCATAAGATATACCTATTTCATCCGAGGCTTCTGTGAGAAATTTGTCGATTTGTTCTCTTGTCAATATTTTAGACTTTTTCGGTCGATATCCTTCACCCTTTAGCCTTAAAAAGGCAACTAGCTTGTAATATCTGCGTATGTCCTGATTATTTATGTTCATCATTGCCTTTAACATGGAGTTATTTGACCTGAGCGTAAACGATTCCCATATTTTGGACTTTTCTTTAAAGTACACAAGGAGCATTTTTTCACTGGCATTCTTGCCACTAACATTTTTCTGATCACACCATTTTAAAAAACGATCGTATGTAAATTCGTATTGTTGCCTTGATTTACTAGGCAATAATTTAAAAGTAGCTTTATTGGCAGCTTCTTTGATTTCCACCGGGAGAAATTCATTTTCTTGATCACTTTTCATCGAACAAGAATTCGCGATTATTTGACGTTACTTTTCAACAGAGACAAATAAACAAATTAGATTTTTTTTTACCTTAGCAACTTATTTCATAGGCAAATTAGATTTTAAAAATAATAATAATAATGACGACGATAAAAAAATCATTAATTAGGGCTTTTAATGGTGTTAGGAAAAAAAGTAGTGTACGATAACGTGCTAAAAGTGATTTTATTTTGTTCGACGGCAAACTTTCCTTCTCACCAAATAAAAGGTCACTTTTAGCACTTTTATCTTAAATAACTATTATATATAAGTATTCCAAAAACATTGTAGACTTCTAATTTGTTTCGTAACTAATTTTAATTTCGTTTTTAAAGGTTAATGTGGTGTATCTATAAAAAATAATTTATAATTTTGAGTTAATTTTCTTTTTTGAAGTTGATTTAATTTTTTAAATTACCTTTTTTATTTGTTTCTTTTATTGGAGTCACCCTGTATATTGCTACAGTAACTAAAAAGCAGTTTAAATCTCAAAACAAATGTTCACAATATTTGATAATTAGGTCAGCCTAGGTATAAAGCTCAAAATTTATGTTTTGGTTCCCTGTAGTTCCGTTACTGACTGATACGCTCTGTGCGATGATAATATTTTATTGGCATATCTAAAAGACCACAACGTTTAAATATCCAGAAAACATTTTTAACATCAATAAATTTCGTGAGACATAAAACGCAAATAACTGTATCGCAATACTTTATATCGGAAAATAATTTGTTAACGTGGGTAATAACATTTGGTAACCCAACTCAAAAAGAGTTTCTTTAAAATTCGTGCCAGCATGCACATAAATAAATATGATTTGGCATCTGGCCTAAACGAAAAAGAGCCTTTTATTTTTTTCAATCCATTATTTATTTTAGGTATTAGTGTCAGTTTTATAGAATCATAATTGAAAACTTAAACTAACTTAAAATTATAGTTTTACAAGTTTATACCTATTTTATAAATAGCTGTAAATACAATATTTTGTTAAGCCTTATTTAAAGCGCTGATAACTTTTGCAAAACCTGATTTTTTGATATAATACAATAAGTCCAGGGAAGTTAGGAAATAAATCGGAAATTTTTGAGGCCAGCAGATATCGAGATGGGGTTTTCCAATACCCCCTATACATTGTATAGGAGGTATTGGGTTTTCTGCATTGTGTTTAGAAAGCTCCCAGGAAAAAAATCTATATTATTATGGTGTGGTTATGCAATTTTTTGTAAATTTTTTGTAAAATGCATTCTAGTGCAATAAATGCCTTTTGCAATTGCATAATTACTTGCAATATCATAAGAATGACTGGAAACTCGGAAAAATTGCTCAAAAATCATTACTCGGGGGTTTTCGGGGATGCCAAATTCAATTCTTGCATTAGAATTAACCGGGGGCGCTCCACACCATATAGACTTTTTTCCTGGGGCTTTCTAAACACAATGCAGAAAACCGCATCTCGATATCTGCTGGCCTTAAAAATTTCTTTATTTCGGTCGATTTTGATGTAAATGCCCTGGACTAAGTATAACATCTTAATTTTCCTAAATGTTTTGTTTTATTTTAAATTAAAATTGATGTATTATGGGATTGCAAAATCAATTATATGTGCATATTTATGTTTATGTTTTTTAATAAGTCCCAAATCGTTGCTCTTGACATATTCATGACGTTTGACCTGGTCTGGCATGCTGCGCTTTTTACCAAGCTTTCCCCCTGCGGTCTTCCACTCAAATTTTGTTGTTTAATTTTCAGTTTCCTTATCGACCTATATGTGATATAATAATTGGCCACCCTTCTAGTTTTCACCAAATTATTACTGGGGCACCCCAAGGGTCAGTACAAGGGGCATACATTTTACTTGGATTTATGCTAAAAGTTCTGATTGCTCGATATTCATAGTTATTGTGATTTTTGAGATAACCTTGAGGGACTTGTAAATGGAACATTTAATTATTTTTATTTAGTGTCATCCAAAAATGAATTTAAAATTTTAATACATTTTTATACTACGCAAGCAGAGAAATTATTAAACGGTATTGGTAAAACTTCCTGTAAAATTACAATGGAATTCTGTTGACCTCAGAAATAACATATTCAAATTTAAAGAATATTTATCAAAAACTAATTTTTCTAAGAGTTACAGCACTTTAAAATGAGGCTAAAATTATAATAAATTGGTAAGTAGAGGCGAAAAATGAAAACCCGAATTAATTTTTTAATTCTGAATCGAAAATCAAGAATACTTTTTTTGCAAATTTTTCTTCGTTTCCAAGATATTTCACTATAAAGTTTTGCCAAAAAATAATTTTAAATCACATATTGGGTGTCTTAGTTGGCGCTTTTAAACCATTACGTCATATAAAAGCAAGTTTGACTTTTGTCAAAAGTTAGACACTTGTCAATCTGTTATTGGAAAAATCACAAATAAATGTGAGTTCACTAATAAGGTATACGGTGATATTGTTTATGTGTATTGTGATTTTTCCAATAACAGATTGACAAGTGTCTAACTTTTGACAACGGTCAAACTTGATTTTATATGACGTAATAGTTTAAAAGCGCCAACTAAGATTAGCGACACCCACAATGTGATTTAATTTTTTTCTTTGGCAAAACTTTATAGTGAAATATCTCGAAAACGCAGGAAAATTTGCAAAAAAAGTATTCTTGGTTTTCGATTCAGAATAAAAAATTTAATTCGGGTCTTTATTTTCGCCTCGATTCCAATCACCTGTATATTGCGGCTCGGGCTCCGTGCTAAAATCTTTGACGCTTGATTAATCACCTGGATTATGTAGTATCATTCGAATCGTAGTTACTTTAGTAGATGATCCGGATTCGTGATCCGATAAATAGGAATCTATTCCCTGGATTCGATTTCTTTTTCCTTTCGTATTGGTGATTCGAGTCCTTTACGAAGATCCGGATCCATGAATCGATTCCTTTTTTAAAAGATCCGTCCCAGCTCTGAAACAGGGTTAAATTACTTACAACTTCTGTTTGGTGTTTTCTGGTTTTAGTATTTTACATAGTTTTGAAAAACAAAACCAACAAGACTAAACAATTTAAGAGTAGGATAGAGGCACTACTTATGGCCACCTTAAGCAAAACTCAGCAGCTGTGCGTTTAGGGCATTTATATGATTATTGTAAAAAAAATAAATGAATAGGTACATGAGTAGTTTAAAGAATGTTGAATTTATTGCAATTATTATTTTTTGATAATAATGCCATTTAGCAATTTTTATTTATTTTTACCAAAAATATCAATTTCGTCACTTTTGGCCATTAGTTCGCCACCTAATTTTGACTTATGGCCACAGGTCCGCCAGTTAAACTTGACTTATGGTCGCCATATATTTGACACTACCCACTATGAAAATTAATAAAAAAATGAAACTAGAGATTTTAGAGCAGGTAAAATTTATTAATATTACAAAAAATATACAGATCACTTAGAAGGGCTTTTCGAACACATCAACAAAACTAGTAAACTTTATTGTTAATTTTCTTCCTTCTGCAATTAATGCAGGTCCGGTAATATTCCCAAAACATCTGTTTTGGAAATAATTGATATATCATTTTCAATATATTCAAAACATGTTTTTTTTCTTATTAGTACTTTTCAAGCACTGAATTTCTAAATCGTTTTCCGTAGCTTATCGTACTGTTGCTACATATTTGTAGGTAAATGATACATGCAGTAAACCTCACCAACACAAAATCTCCCGGTTTAATTGGTTAGCTTGTTCTATTTCTGGAGAGAACCATATACGTCATCGGTGTCGGTCGTTTGTATTGATATGTCTTCACTGTCAGATTAACTAGATGAGCTTATTGCCTTTTCATTTATTTTCTTGGTTTTCTTTTTTAAGGCATGTGAATTTCGCTTTAGATCTCACTGTATCTGTTTTTCTTTTTTTTATCTCTTCGTTTCTGAGCTTTAACTTCATAGAATGCTACCCATCTATTAGCTGTAACTACGGAACGTGTAAATTCCTTTTTCCCCTGAACAAAACTGTGTTTGGCGCTAATGCAAAACCAGCTTCATCTAAATTAAAAGCTCTAGTAGGATCACGTAAAACCTCAACATTATCAACAGGGTCAGTTAACTTCTTCAAACTCCATTTTGGCACAGTCCAAAATCCAATCTTCCAAGACTTTCTCATTTTCTTCTCCTAAGTACGAGAAATATCCACAATGTCCAGTAGATGTTCTGGGTGATTTTCCCTGCAATTTGCCTTCAAAACAAACATTTCATTGTCTACAGCTTCCAGAGCTTGTTCCATTTTAAATGGGGAATATTGATTTTTTCTTTTGGGTGTTTTTGCATCCTGTAAAAAATAATATTTGTATTTGTTATCAGATTTTTTTTAATTGTTGGTGGCCATAAATAAACTATCGCGTTCTACCAATGGCCATCATAGTGGCTATAAGTCACGATACAACGAATTTGAGGTGTTACTAATGGCCACCCAATTTTTTGCAGAAAAAAATATGAAAAATATTGATAAGACACAAAAATACAAGTGAAGTGAACTTCCACTTACCTTTGATATTCTCAAAAATAAAAAAAACTTTATTACTCCAATGTATCTAGATTAAATATTAACAAAAATCACAAGTATATTCTCTAGCGCCTATGGGATAAAACAAATAGGCGCGCAATTCACGCTGGTCTTACCTTAACAAGAACAGACACGATTTAGACTGATCAGAATCCACCCCGTTTCCGATCATAAATTGTACAACTGTAAACGCTATTGTCAACCCTTATTATTTTGCATCAAAGAAAGAAGTGGCCATTAGTAGGGTTGTGGCCATAAGTGGTGCCTCTACCCTAATACTCTATTACAATTTTAAAACATTCAAAAGCAATTTTACTTTATTTAATTCTAAAAATACAAATTTGTCACCAAATATTATGCTCATATATCAAATACCAAACAGACTCTTTAAAATAACAAACTCCAATCTGATTTTTTTGAAAATTTACACCACAATTAACAAGGGCCCGATGCAATAAAGCCCAATCTCCCTAAAAAGGATAAGGTAATTATAGGGGTAGTTCAAGCCGCAAAAGCGGTGATCCGAAGCAATCAATTTAGGGCTCCGTTAAGGCCGGTGTCGGCATGATGTGTTCATGTTTATAAACAGGCTTTAACTAACTGAACATAAAATAGTTGCGATGGCACTTTCGGTGGTAATTTAGTTGGATTGTGGAGTAATTCTAAGTTTATAGATGTATGTATACAACATACAGGTTGTAATAAATGTAACTTGAAATTTTTTGTTTCATATAACCCTTTTTACATTTTGAAGATTACTTGCTGAAATTTTTCTATCTAAGCAGGCCGCCTTTTGATTCTTAAAAATTGCTACAATTTTGCAGAAGTTACAAGAAGAATACGGCAAGCAATATTTCTCTTGCAGCAACCCGGCTTTTTTAGTCATTATTTTAGTGATTTTTAAGGTAACCATATTTTGACACTATACAATTAATTTAACCTAAAAGAGCATTGGTTAAAACATATTAATCAATCACAATTTTTAATTTAATTTGTGCATTTATTTTATACCTAATAATTTTTCTAAATAAATAAATAGGGTAGAGATCGAACGTTGTAAGAACAACACCGATACGTCACGGTCTCATATGGCAAACTGATATAAAACCGTGACGTATCGGTGTTGTTCTAATGCGTTCGATCTCTAATTACAAATTTTAGTAAGTTGGTAAGCCTTATTGTCAAAACAAATTGCAGCAAAAACATTTTTTACGCAAGAAATATTTCCAGTGGAAGAACAGCTATACATACAGTACATTCCACAATAATTCGTTGATTTCTAGTTTTACCTGCTTCTGTTAGTTGTAAAACTCAATAAACTTTTGGGGACCCGCATGTAGGTCAGACTTAAAATATCCTTTATTTATTATTGTACCTACTTTTGGTATAGTATGTAGGTTAAAGGCAAAATTTCAGGTGTTCAATATAAAGCAGAGTCTTTTCATCTTAGTTCATCAGTCGTTTGGAGTTTGTCAAAAGGGATTTTCGTGGGTGTTATTTAGCATCCAAAATGGGTAACCTACACTATTGATATTATCAGGTAATCAGGACTTGTACCCTTTTAATAGGTGCGGTGCCTACACAATAGATTTTTGTCGGGCAATTTATTTATTGCTGGGTTTTCCACTAAGGGTTGTCATTTAAATTTTATTGCGGTCGAGAAATCAACGAATTATTGTGGAAACAAAATAATTTGTACTTTCTTCCATTTTTCCAAAGTTAAGTAAGTTAGATTTTTGGTGCATACGGTGATAAAGTTTTGTATTTCTAGAAACATTAATCTCTTGTCTTGTAAGCACAGCTGTCGGTAATTCAATTAAAATAATTTAAAAAATCCATTGAATAGGATTTTTTAAATTATTTTAATTACCATCCAATTACTTCTCAGTAATTGGATTACTTTAATTATATTACTTTCCGAAAAAAGTAATTGTATTTCGATTATCAATTAATAGCATAATGTCATCGTAATTGGTAATTGATTTTCACGAAACCCAAGTAATTCAATTACTTATAAAGTAATTCGATTTCTTATAAAGTAATTGAATTACTTAGAAATTAATTCAATTACCTAATAAATAATTGAATTACTACGAAAAATTTAATTACCTTTCTGGAAAAACTGCTGGAATTTTGGCCAGCCAGAAAAGGCATCTTGAAACACGGCGGGCCGCTTTGAATCCGGCGAACGCCGCCTCCGCGTCGATTTAGTATTTTCGATTATTGCTTACCGCCACCGTTTTTATCCTTTTTTTTTCTGGAAAAATCTGGTGATGTTTGGGACGGGATAATTTTTTTTTATTTTAAATTCATTTAATGATGAACTTGCCGAGAAAGCAGTTTGAATAGTGTGACGTGCGCGTATGATGCATAGTAGTATTAGTATTTTATTTGTTCAGTGTATCGTGTTTAATATATGTGGTAATTTAAATAGAGTAATTGCTAAAATATTTAATTACTTTTATTTTTAATTGAGAATTGAATTACTTTTAACAAAATGCTAGTAATTGGTAATTGTAATTGAATTACTTTTTAAAAGTAATTGTGACAGCTCTGCTTGTAAAGCCGGCACACGTACATTTCTTAAGATTTGTACGCGTGTATATATTCGTCTGTATGTGGTCAATATCTGCGCGAAAAGCCTGCCGAAAATGTTTTTACTCGCTGCCTGAATTTATGTACATGCGTACAAATCGTTAGTGTTGAGGTAAGGCATATTGTGTACAAGAGATTATTTTAATGTTGTTCGAGCCCTTGCTATTAAGTTAGAATTACTCATAAAATTCATTGATCTTCATAATCTTACCCTTGCCTATAGATAACCCAATACAACGACTACATGGATAAAAAACAAAAAAAAATACGCTTATTAGATATTAGTAGAGGAGTAAAAAGAAGTAGATCCTGCAGCAACAAAAGAAGTGGTAAAAACGAAAACTAATGGTCACGTGGTGCCTTTCGCAGAGAAACAAAAAAAAATGATGATTCGAAAATATCAGGTGCTGATATAACACATATATATTATGTGCTATATTTAAGGTACTACGAGTTGTTATGTTTTCAAAAATATCAAGGAACATTCAGGTCGTCTATATCAAACTGAAACTATAACTGTGATTTTGTTTCTTCTTTATTATCCACGCGAACTTCACTGCTAATTTTATTTCACTTTTCCTCACAGCCGATATGCTGATTAGCGAAATATCATATAAGCAATGTCTGTGTATAGGGAAGCTGGATCGATTGTATACGTATCCGCGTACAATCTTATACGATGTTTGTGTTTCTGTAGCCGGCTTAAGAGTTACGACGTTTATCGATTACTTAACCTTTTTTTTTGCTGTTTTGTTGTGAATTAATATTCCATGCATGCATAACTGATATGTATGTCCTATTTATCTAGTTAAAAATTTGGTCATTCAAACACTAGAAGAGCAATTTATCCCTTTTATCCCTTAGTAAGGCGAATGTCACAAATCCCCAAAAACTACCCTGTAGTTTATGCCATTCGTTTGGCCAATACTACATTATATGCGTTCTGCCCTTTTGGTCTGGTCTTTCTTGGTGGTGATCTTTAGATCATCAACTCAACTTAACAACAACTTATATATATATATATATATATATATATATATATATATATATATATATATATATATATATATATATATATATATAAATTTAAATGTTATTTTGGTAAACCTTCTTGTTTTACTTTGTACTAATTGTTTTTAACTTTTGTAACAGGAATTGTCTTGTTACGCTACTGCTAAAAGGCTCCCTCCCTTTATTCCCGTTTAGCCGCCCCCGGTTGACACATCCGCGACTACCGCGCCCGTGCAGCCACCATAAACAGCCGTTTCACTTGCGTGTATCAGACGTGACGAGCACCTTGTCGTGTGCTTGGCGGTGATAATCGATAGGCGCCGCCCCCTCCGCTCAGGGAAAATGATGGAAGGGATGTGTCAATTGGACAGCGTTTTGATACACAATGATAAATATGGGAGAGTTTGCGGATATCCTAAATAAATAACAGTGTTGTCGCACATGACCAAAAAGATCTCGATAATTATGCGTTCTTGCTAGCTAAACAAAAGCTCTACGGGGGAAGCCTCAGTAGGAGCCCATCCATAAGAACGAAGAAGAACTACTTAGACAAAGTAGGAAAAGACTTCGCATTGCAGTAGGGCTGCTAACAGGGCACGATAACATAAGAGAACACCTACACAATATAGGCTTATATAATGGGGACCCAAAATACTGAATGTGCGACGAGGGGAAAGAAATAGCCTACCATATCCTGTGCGAATGTGAAGCATTGAATCACAAAAGACAGGCATTATTTGGGCAACCGAAAATGAGCCCAGATAAATATATCAACCAACTAGCCTAGGGGTTATACAGACTTGTAGAAAAAACAACACTAATGGGTCGATTGGTTTAAAATATAATTAGGAACAAAAAGACCAAGATGCTGCGCTGCCTCCGGTAATAGATCAAGACGGCTCCCAAGGAGGAAGAAGAAGAAGCAAAAACTCTACTTTCGTTCACCTGTATAAATCGGTTAGGTGCGCTGTTGTGTTTTTTGACTACACTCTCACAAAAACAAAGTTGGATATACTTTTTATGTGGTCGAGCTGGTGTAGTGGCTAGTGCTTCTCACTGTGGAGACCTAACCTTCAATATCTCCACGGGCTAACAGCACAGCAGCCCCCTGGTGGTAGATTTTCTACCGTCAGGCTACCCACGCCAAGCAAGGGACAGCCCGAGCAGCCAGCGTGAAGAACATTGTATATATTTTATATATATTTAAAATTGTAGATAATTGAAATGTAAATAATAGTGGAAAATAAAAGAGTTTAAAAAAAAAGTGAAGACCTGGGTTCGAGTCCCGCATTGTCCATTGGACCTTTTTATAGCTCGTCACCTCACAAAAGGCAATAGCAAACCACTGTGTAGTATTTCTGTCTAGTAAACCCTCTCAAATTGTGCTTCGGAAGGCTCGTAAAGTTGGCGGTCCCGCATATTTGCGTAAAAATCAGTTAGTACGCAACACACACACACATATATATATATATATATATATATATATATATATATATATATATATATATATATATATATATATATATATATATATATATATATATATATATATATATATATATATATATATATATATATATATATATATATATATATATATATATATATATATATATATTACGAGAGGCCTACACTCCTAATAGAGTATGGTACAGAAAAGACATATTATATGTTTCCGTAGTAATTTTGCCTTCTGATCACGTATCGGGGGTCAGAATTCTGCCATCACGTCACCATAATTTTCTTACCTCAAAAAACTGCTGAAAAATAGTGAAAATTAGAAAAACTTATTTTTTTAACGTTCAACTTTACATTTTTATGTAAAAGCACCTGCTGAATTTAAATTTGCGACCAGACTAACGGCCGAGTGATGATCGCGTTGTTAAATTTAGCAATGGATTTAGCAATTGTTAAAAGTTAACAACGGTTTAGAATGTTTAACAAAACGTCATTGTCAGTGTTATTCAATAATTTTGTAGGCAACCTGTCAAAATCTGACATTTTTTTTAAACATTTAAACCGATTCGTTAACTAACAATGTTAAAAGTTAACAACGGTTTAGAATGTTTAACAAAATGTCAGATTTTGCAGGTTGCCTACTAAAATCATTGAATAACACTGACAATGACATTTTGTTAAACATTCTAAACCGTTGTTAACTTTTAACAATTGCTAAGTCCATTGCTAAATTTAACAACGCGATCATCACTCAAACCTGTTAGGTAGCAGGTGTGGTTTTTTTTAATTTTCCGCAAAGATTTAAAAATAGTGATTTCTAGTTCGTTTTTGATGTTAAAAAAACTACGTGCTACCTTAATTCTTGTTCTGGATTTATATTCAGCAGGTCCTTTTACATAAAAGTTGGATTAAAATAATAATAATCGGTTTTCCTAGTTAATTTTCATCAATTTCCACTATTTTTCTGCAGTTTTTGAAAAAAATGGTAAGGTGATGGCGGAATTTTGTCTCGGGATTCGTGATACGGAGGCAAAGTTACTACGGAAAACATATATTCATGAATGGTATACCCAACTTGTTTGTTTACATGACTGTTTTATTGGACACCTCACGAATGCTTATAGAAAGCCTACAACTAGTCCTTACACTTCCACGCTTTAACTTAAGAACTAGAAATTTGGGAGTTGGGCCTTGAAAAGGCCATTTTACTCATTCCATAGATTTTATAGAAATGTCCGCGTAAGTTGTTTTTTATATTTTTTTATCGTATGACAATAAAGATCTTTGTTGTCGTTGTATTTAAGTTAGATTCTAAGTAAAGTAAAAACAGGATAGCTTCATAATACGTCCCTGTAATCTGTTATCATCGAGGGACAAGATTTGTACCGGGATAATCCGCGGACGGAGATGACACCCGACGGCAGGGAGGTATATCCCGAGGGGAAGCGGACGTGACACGGGTACAATATTCCAAAATTAGATTGTGACACGAAAACAATATTAGCTCGTCCTCGTACTTTGTTGCCAGTGGTTTGAGTTAGATGTTTAGAGAATCGAGTAGGGAATTATTAGTATCATTAGTTTGAAGTTGCTCTCGCGTCTCACCCTATAGAAATGTTGTTTCAATATAGTTGGATCAGTAAAATAGAGATGCAATGTTCATTAATTGTAAAATAACAATTAAAAAATTAAAGGGATTCCACAAGTGTTTTGTTAAAAGCAACTAAAAAACATATTATTTTCAGAAAGCGTCTGAAATGACATACGTTTAGAAGGTCGTTTAACAGAGAATTAAAAACAGCGTTTATCATGTGTCCGTTAATTAAAGACTATTTTCTTACTTCTTCAACCGTGGATCATTAAGAAACCAAAAGTAGAAAAGCGGCATATACTTCTGAGCTATTTAATAAGTGACAATTAATGGAACAAATAGGTGGAATTTTTCTACATAATTAATTACCATTTTTAAGGCATCGGCAAATTCAATACTTTTCGTAAACTTTGGATTTTGTATTCGTTTTTATTAATCAAATACATATTAAAGATTATTAAAAATCATAAAAAAAACTTTTTTGTAAAAAATTAAGTGACTTTTGAAGATAAAAACCTGATAATTCTGTTTATCTAAAAATTATAAATATATGACATTAGTTAATATAGTCTTATTAATAATAATTAATTTAATTTAAACTATATTGCGATATCTACTATACAAGCATTAATTAGGTAACAGAAAACTTTTGATTTTACATCATATCGCGAAAGTGAGTTAATATTTTTACAATTCCATGATTACTTAAACTTAACTCAGATAACTCGAATGTGACATAGATGTTTCTTTGGAATTGCAAACCTTGGTACAATCAATCTGAATGTAATAAATCCTTGTCTGACATTACAAATATTGGTACAGTAAGTGTGAATGTTGCAAATTTATGTCTTTGGTATTACAGAAATTTCCACAATTGGTCTGAATGAGACAAATGTTTGTCTTTGTTATTGTAAACCTAGATACAGTTGGTCTGAATGTACTAAATTTGTATATGGCAATGCAATTTTTTTAGAACTGATTTAAATGCCTTTGGGTCTACAAACATTGGTACAATTATAATTATTAATTTGAATGTTGCAAGTTTGGCGTTGCAAAGGTTGGTGCAAATGTTCTGAATGTGATACATTCATGTCTGTTATGGCAAACTTTGGTACCTTTAGTCTGAAAGTGACAGATCTCTCTGTGCGTGCAAGCTGGACCTGTACGTTATAAACATTGGTACCGTTGGTTTGCATATTTAAGAACATTTGACACTATTGTATATTAATTGTTGACATCTAAATAAATGAATATACTGAATTTCGAATTACGGTCCTGTTCGTTCGACATCATGATTCTTTACATAGAGGATTTAGGGTCAAATACGACAAGAACTTTATTATTTGTCCGATATAACCATCGTTAAGGGGAGTGAAAGTTTATTTTAGCTAGGGGTTTTATTATTTGGTCAACGTGCTTAAAGTTATTAAAGGGAGAGAAGAAACAAGGGGTGGCGATATTAAAAGGGGGTTCGTTAAGCATCATTTTTCGTTCCCCTATAATTTATTTATGCTATAATTGCTTTTCAAGCTGAACATGATACACGCTAGAATCGTCGAGGGCTGTTTTACTTTTACTTAATTTTTTTTTTTTGAAATTTGGGCGGTAAAAATACAAATAAAATATCTACTGTTGTTACCCTTACAAATTATAATAAATTATTATGTACTCTTGCCTAATAAGACTTTAGTTTTTTTCATACATTGTTGAATAATCATTAGCCTACTTCAAAAAAGGTATAGTAGAAAAATAAAAAAAAATCCTTTTTAGGTACTATGCCTTCTTAAGCTTTTTTTTGAAAAACCTAAATCTGGTATCTTAAAGTCGTAAATTGGGAATTGTCTTTCTTGATACTTACGACTTTTGTGTAGATGCAGTCTACTGCAAAAGCATGTCAAAGTTAAAAGAATGTTAATTTAATTAGGCTACAGTTGACTCCTCCGACACGAGCCATGCTAGGTTCAAATATTATAGTTTTTGCTCCAGAAAATCCATCGCGTTTCTTTATTCCGATTAAAGATAAATCGGTTAAATGTCAATCAAATATGCAATAAAATAAATGTAAATTGATAAACTTTACAGGAAATAAATTAATAAACTTTACAGGAAACAGCCTCTAGTTTTCTATTTTTTGAATAAAAAAATGTAGCAGTGGCGGCTCGTAGTCAATCTTTCGGGAAGGTTATTAGTTAAAATTTCAAATGCATATGGCTTAACTGATTTTTAGTTAAAAAAAAAAAAAAAAAACATGACTGAAGGATTCAACTTTAGGCATTTTATTTCACACAAACGTTTACTTCAAAGTAGTGATGAGCGAGACCGGTCTTGGTCTTGCGGTCTTGGTCTTGGTCTTGCTGCAAGACCAAGACCGAGACCAAGACCAAGACCGCCTTTTCGTTTGCAAGACCAAGACCAAGACCGGGGTATGCAAGACCAAGACCAAGGAGTGCAAGACTACGCAAGACCAAGACTGACCTGCAAGACTCTTGCAGTTCTGCAACTTTTTTTTAAAATATATTAATATTTAATTTTTATATTCAATATACAAAGGTATTTCTTACAGAAATGACAAAAAATGTGCGAGAACTGCCAAAAAAGGCTATTATTTCATGAGTAACAGGTTTTTTTAATAAAATAATAATTAAATGGAACACTTTGTTATTTTATAAAGTTCTTTAACAACGAATATGAGTAAATTCAATAACATGTTTCGAAAATAATAGGATTGTGACTCAATTGGTCCGACAAAGCAGGATATTTCCGAAACCGTTCACGACAGAGAAAAGCTAGGGGTACAAAAGTTATAGAAGCTGAAAATAACTTTTATATTCCTAATGTTTTATTTTTAATTAGCTATTTAGTGTTGCCACTTGCAGGGTAGATAAAAAAATTTCAAAATCCAGAAAAAAATTATATTTGTTCCACACTGTAAGAAGTGGCACCATTAGATTGCTTCTTAAAACTAAGATATAAATGTTAAAAAAAAATAATAAAAAATATGTTTTTCATGTCAAATAAGAATAATTTTTATATAAATGGATTTTAAATATCACTTCCGGTTTTAACGTAAAAGACAAAACATTGCGAAAAGAATAATAATGACGTCATTTTTATCAAAACCGAACATTTAAAAACGTTGACATTGTTTCTATATGATAGTTTAACAATTTTACGGCATAATATACAGGGTGGTGATTTTTAAAATGGATTTTTTGTCATAAATTGTATATTTTGGGCTAAAAGCTAAAATAAGGGGGTTTTCTTTGGAAAATTCTGAAAAATTTCACATTTTACGCCCTTTTTTTCTATAATTTTTTTATATTCAGTTTTTCACCATAATAAACGGGTTTTGAAGATATCAAGCTTTCTCACAGTATTAAACCGCCCTGTATAATGCAGAATTATACAATATTTGTACAAACTTTGTACGGCAAATGTTTGACTAATTTAAAAATAAAAAGTTCATATGAACCAAAAAGATTTCTGAATAACTTTTTTTTTTAATCAGAAACCAATGTTTACAAATTCAA
>JAHBCN010014175.1:0-23211 GCA_019359885.1 Listronotus oregonensis
TTCTTTTGTATGGTCGCCGGTCGCCGTGATTAGTGGTTACAGACAAGTTAATTTACAACATAGGCGTGGAGTGTAGTAGATTGAAATGAAATAAAGAATGCTAATAAAAAATAAATTTATAAAATATAATTTATACTATCTTCAAAGGAAATTATGGCACTGATATTTTTTAACAAATCTTTGTATTTAACAGGCTTACTAGACATGAAACATATCAAAAACATTGTATTTTACATATAAGTTTGAGAAAAACATTTTCTAATATCATTTTATAAACTTTGTAATTTATTATAAATAATAGTATGTTACTAGTTTTAAATATCATTTAGATTATATTTTGCTCTTGTAACAGATAGCCTCTTTTAACATTGAAATAGAAAATTTTAAAAAACAGTTCATAAATCTGATTTATATATAATTGTTATTAGTTGACATTATTGACAACTAACAGATAGAGCGAGTAACGTTCACAATTTACTTAGACTGTGAAACGTTTTTAATGCGTTAAAGCATGGATGTAGACTTAGATTAGACTAACATCTATAAACTTAATAACTTATTTTTTATACCATTATTTACATTCCCCGACAAACATCGACAAAAAAGTATTTGATAACCTAACATAACATTTGCAACAAATTATTTCAGGTAAATTTATCTATTTCTAACACAAAATGTCATTCAAAAAGACTTTTAAAAAGGTTAAAAGGAAACTTGACGGAATGTTCGAAAAAATAATTATTTTATTTTTAATACTAAATTGAAAAACATTTTGTTTTAGGTGTGCTAACTTTATAAAATTGAAGGTTCAGATTTTCCTTACCCAAGGGGGCTTTACATATTTACATATTAGTTAAGTTTGTCGTTAGCCAAACAAAAGCAGAATTTTTGTGTAAAAAACCCAAAGGCATATTTTTCTGATTTTTCTGCCTTACAGCTGCAAACAAGTTTGTCTAACAGCTGGCGTCATAAAAATGTCAATCGTTAAAAATAAAAGCGCTTACCGCCAATGACAAATAACTGTAAAAAGAATAATATTACCTTGTTTCTTACACATTTTATTTTTATTAATATCCAAATTAGATTTTGTGTGGTTTTTAACCTCAAATTCGGCTATATTCCCCCCCTTGCTTTTTAAACCTGTTAGACAGTGGTTAGGGGCCATTCATTAATTACGTAAGGATGATTTTGACGATTTTTGAACCCCCTACTCCCATGTAAGGGTACATAAGATTTCTTGTACCCCTCTCCCCTTATTACGTAACATTCAATTTCTTTTCTGAATAATAAAGGTGTATTTACACACATCAGTGATGGCTCAGTTCAGTATTAGTGTCGTGTCAGTTCAGTACTGGTGCTATTCCTGGTTAATCAGTGGTATCTATTTACACACAACCGTCTCAAGTCAGTAGTGCTTTTTCCGCTGAAACATCAGCGTTTTTGCAGCATGGCTTCTTTTAATACCGATGAATTGGCCATTATTGCCATAGCCCTAGATGAAGAAGAGCAAGAAATGCAGATGAAAGAAACGCGAAAATGGGTATACAAAGCATGGATGAAACGGGACACTGAAGAAGAATTTGCTACACTGTACAAAGAATTAGTGGATGATGGGGCAAAACTTTTCGAATATTTAAGAATGTTCTTTTAACGTACTACTTGCAGCAATAGAAACTCGTTTGAAAAAAAAGATACCCATTGGAGAAAGGCCCTAACACCGAGGCAACGACTTGCAGTTTGTTTAAGGTAAAATAAAAAAATATGTTGTAATGACCCCTGTTTATTTAACATTTTATTGTAAAAAAGCTCATGATTTTTAAAATATCATTCTGGGTAATATTGTGAATAATAGTTTTGTAATGAAGAATTACATTGCTCTGGTAATGTTGAAATATCCTGGTGTTCAGAGGACGGTTGATATCGGTGACTGTTTTCAATAGGCCAAGTCAGTGAAGTAAACACGACTGAAGAAGTACTAGATGGTGGATTTGATTGTTCTCGGAGCATTTTCATTTCATATTTTTGAACAGTAGCAAATATTTCTGACTTTGCTAAATTTAACAAATATGGGGAAAGTGTTTTTAAAGTTGAACCGATCCCTAATAAAAATCCATCAACAGCGTCGACAGTTATATTTTTATTGCTAGATTGTGTTTAATTTTTTTGCCTAATTAGGTAATCCATCAATTGAGATGATGCAGTCGGTTGAGATACCGGCATTGAGGTTCTTTTTTTGTTGGTTTCATTTTTGTTACTGTTGTTGTTTTAGTTTTTTTTTTTTCAGGTGTAACTAGGGATAACTGGTCTGGAAATATGTCATCTGCATCAGTGAGTGAAGGTATTTCGGAATCCTGACCATTTGTATTTTCCTTTATATTGTCATATTCTTCATTGTTAAGAATTCCTTCATCTACGGCTTCTTGTTCATCCTGACTTTCAATATTTCCTCTAGTCTTTCTCTCCTCAAAAAAGTTTTTTAAAAATCCAAGTTGCTCCGAATATTTATATAACTTAATTTTTTTGCACCGTCACCACTTTTTGTGACAGTTTTCTTCAAGGATTTCCTATAATTATCTCTTATGTTGTTCCATCTAGATATACATGATGTGACTGAAACAAAAACAGTCTAATTAATAACTAGTACTTACCTAGTACGCATCACAAGACTTTATGTATTTTACCAATTTATGATACAATAAATACAGATTTCTTTTTTATTTTAGATATCTGGCTACAGGAGATTCCCTTAAAACCATTTCGTTTAGTTAGAAAATTAACGGAGAAACGAAGTTTTGAAAAAAGGTCTGATTTAAGCGTTTTGCCGGCTTTTCTCGGTGAAAAATGGTCGGATCGGGATTTTTCAAAGACCATTTTTTAGGTTTTTGAATTCTCTACAAACGGTCTTTTATGAGTAAAGTGATATAGCCAGTACTTTTTTTATATTTAAATAAAAACGAAAAAATGCCCTTTTTTAATAATTATTGTTTAAAAAAAAACCTAAAAAAAATTGGTTGGATTTTTGATTTTAGTAATCTACAGGTTATTTCAGAACTCATGGCGCAGTCAGATATCTGTTAACATTAATTACAAAAAAATCTATAATGATTGGCCTAATTGGTTTTTGTATGCATTATACCTAGGAAATTTTATCTGAATAAGCAAGAATGTTATTTACGTGAGGCCTTATATCGCAAATGTTTCTAGAACATTGCATGTGGCATACATTTTCATATTTATTTACAAAGGTTTTTCATGTCCTTTCAAACCTCAAAAATCAATCTAATTTATATATGTTATAAAAAACTGTTTCCTATTTCACTTAAGAGAATAAGGTTAGTACCATTCATTTAAATTATTTGTAATAGCATAAAAATATATCGCTGAGATATGATAATCATAATTTTAGAATTTGTTTTAAAATATTTCGCACGACCATGAACATAACAGTTTTTATCTTATTTAAATAATTACCCATCCATAAAAATCTGTGATTTTAAAATTAATATTCATTTTATTACTGTGGTGAAAAAATGAGTATTAATATAGCAATAATTTAAACAAAAATCATCAATCATATGCGTCTAAAAACAAAAAAATAATATCTACGCACCTAAAGGGCCAAGACTAGTCAACATGTTAGGTATATATATATCGAGTTACTATGAAAAAAAAATGGTAACTGAAAAAAATGAAAACGACTTAAAAAAAATTAACAGAATTTTTTTTAATATTATATTATGTTACCGTGAAAAACCGAATTTGGTGAATGTCAACATTTGTCGGTAAATGTCAAATATAAAAAAAAACAAACAACCTAAAGTAACAACTTTTGGTGCGTTCTGGTTAATATATATATATATATATATATATATATATATATATATATATATATATATATATATATATATATATATATATATATATATATATATATATATATATATATATATATATATATATATATATACAGGGTGGCGCAATGGGTATTGACGATTTTTGAGATGCCACTGTCCGAATATGAGTAAAGTGGAGGGGACATTTAACCGCTTAAAATATTCCGCATGGAATGCAGTTTTGTAGCCACGGATACGTGGCCAGTCAATCAACGCAGCTTTTGCATTAGGGCATATTACCGGTCGGAGTCCGTTATTGAGGTGCAATGACAGTTTAAAATAATTTAATAATGTCTGATGAGGCGCATTTCCATTTATCAGGATTTGTGAATAAACAAAATTTTCGGTTCTGGGCTAATAAACAACCTCCATCTTCTTCTTCTTCATCCAAAAGCCATACTGCGCTAATTTACATGGCTGCTCTAAGAAACATGTTCCCTGGTCGACTTATATCCCGTTATGGCGATTTTAACTGGCCGCCGAGATTACCATATTTGACCAGCCCATATTTTTTCTTATGGGGATATTTAAAGGCTAAGGTTTTCGAACTCAAACGCTACAAACTTTAAAAGACAACATTACTCGAGAAATCAAAGTAATAAACCAGGATATGTTGCTACGAGTTATAGAGAAGTTTCAATCACGACTTCAGGAATGTTTAGAAAAACGTGGTGGCCATTTAAAAAGCATTATTTTCAAAAGATAATTTTTGTTGTAAAACTGCATTATATGTGTAATCAAAATATATGCTTTTGACCTTGGTCATTTCATTAGTATATTCATAATGGCACTCTAAAAACCGTCAATACCCACTGCGCCACCCCTGTATATATATATATATAATATATATATATATATAATATATATATATATATATATATATATATATATATATATATATATATATATATATATATATATATATATATATATATATATATATATATATATATATATTAAATACTTTTATCCTTTCTTGTCAAAAAAACGTACTCTACCTTATTTCGAAAAAACAATCCGTTTTCGCAAAAATTAAGTTTTTGTGTAACAGATTACCACTATAAAATACCAGTCGTTTTAATTTTTTTTTATGTATTATTGACAAGTTTTTAGACGTCTACACTAAAAATTAAGTAATGGATGCTTATTCCTATTGCGAATATGCTGACAAACACCTAATTTATGAACAAGTACTCGACAATTGTGTGGTTAAGCTAGAAGAACAGACTGAACAGTCGACGATTGGAGGGGAGAACCACTTTTGAGAGTTGATCGTAGTCTTAGAGAAACAGGTATTAAGCAAAAAATCAGACGGTATAGCTAACCTGTTGCTATCTACTTTAAGAAGTTGGAAAAGGGCCTTAACGAAGAGCAGGAAATTCTCAATTAGAAGAAGGAATACTCAATAATATCAAGAAGAATCCCTCTACTAGTGTAAGAAAGCTATCGGCTTATTTTCATACGACAAAGTGGGTTGTTCATGAAACCTTTAAAGAACAACTGCTTTACCCGTATTACTTTCAAAAAGTTCTTGCTATGTCGCCCGCTAATTATCCTGCAAAATTTAATTATGCAAGTTGGTTTTATGCACCAATTTATGCAAAATTCCCATTTCACCAATATAGTTTTGTTTACGGATAAAGCCGGTTTCACCCAAGATGGTGTAATAAATTATCATAATTTGCATGTCTTGCATGAAGAAAATCCGCATACAATACTACAAACTAAGAAACAACCAAGATTTATGGCTAACGTGTAGGCGAAAATAATTGGAAATCATCTTATTTTGCCGTCTTTTATTGAATGTAAATTAAATAGAGCCATGTACTTGCAGTTCTTGCAAAACTTAAATGGTTTAGTAGACAATGTGCCGCTGGGTATCAGACATGAGATGTGGTTTATGCAGGATGAAGTGCAACCCCATTTAAGCAATTTAGTACGTTAACATTTAACAATGCTAATAATCGATAGATAGGTCGGGGTGGTCCTATTTCATGTCCTTCGAGGTAGCCCGACTTGACCTCCCTGGCTGGATTTCGTTTTGTCAAGAAATTTTAAGGGGTTTGTGTGTTCCAGGCCGGTGCACACAGGCCAGAGCTAGTACAAAGAATAATACAAAATTGCGATGAAGTAAGAGATAATCCTGAAATGTTGTTTCAAGTGCAACAAGAAAACATTCGTCGAATAGGAAAATGCATAAAGTACTGGGTACCCATTTGAAAAATCTGCATTAGTGAAAAAGAAAAAGCTTTTATATTATTTACATTTTTATATATCCTTATATATATATATATATATATATATATATATATATATATATATATAAAAAGGTGATTCATGAGGAAATGTCAATACTTCAGGTACGTAATCAGGCTCTAAAAATAAACATAAAAGTCTATACACTTATGGGTCCGCAAGGCCTTCATTTCCGAAATACAGGGTGTTTTTTTTTTAGTTAGTTAATTTTTTCTTTTTTGTAAATAAAATCTATAATGTTAATATTGGAATAAAAATTGGTATCCGGGGGTTTTTTGGTATGACGGATTCAAATCTAATCTTAGTACGGCTGTTACTTGTAGGGGGACTCGCGCCCTCTTATGAAGTATTCATTTTATATTTTATTAAGTTAAGAATCAAAAACGTGTTTCAATCAATTAACAATTTATTATTACTAAAATATTTTATAAGACAATAAATCACAAATATTTACAGTTTACTAAATTTGTCACTAAAGAACTGTACTATAATAAATAATTCTACTTCAACTTCTCCCCAGGTATCCGTTCATATTCTGGTTGTGGTGGAAAGCTTTCCATACCTTTCTCCAAGGGAATCACTTTTCCACCCTTGGCATCAACTTCTATAGCATTTTGTTTTTTAAGTTGCATTATAGCATAATTCCTTGCTATTTCTTCTTCAGTGGGAGGCAGCTTTCTTCTACCTAAAATACAAAATAAAATTAACAAAGA
The DNA here is from genome assembly GCA_019359885.1 of Listronotus oregonensis. NCBI lineage: Eukaryota > Metazoa > Arthropoda > Insecta > Coleoptera > Curculionidae > Listronotus > Listronotus oregonensis. The sequence continues at coordinate 6,863 of JAHBCN010014175.1, forward strand.
AGAACGCTTTAGTTTTTTGACTGGAAGGTCACTAGTACTAGTAATATTTCTATGTATATATATATATATATATATATATATATATATATATATATATATATATATATATATATATATATATATATATATATATATATATATATATATATATATATATAACATAAAAACCTTCGCAGCTTAAACATTTTTGTGTTCCCTTCTAGGCATGAGCTAAATAGCGATATTTGCATAACGCCGTTATCAGCGATCGCGATTTTTAAATAACGGCAATTTAAAAGCGTTATCGCGATCGCTCGCGACTTTTCGCACTACGTCAAACTAGTGTTTTCATCATTTGCGGCTATTAGCGCTCTCGCGAGATTCATTTTGCTATGGCATATTAATTTTACTTGCCTGCCTCCTATTATACTGATTATAAATTGTAAAACTCGAGCTGCTGACTTTATGCAAAAATAAAGTAAAATACTTACTCCTTTAAATACACCTTTTTTTGTTAACTATATGGAATAACTATATATAATATTATAGAAAACTGTAATTCTGCTTCATAGTTCAGTGAAATACGTTGCATTTCGCTTTATATCTCTCAACGCGATTAGCTGTGTTGCATGTTAGTTGACGCGATTTCGCATGTTTTAAAAAAATCGCTTTTTCTGTCAATCGCCGTTATTTGCGATTTTTGTCAACGTTCGCTATCAGCGATTTTTCAATAACGGCGATTAAATCACCGGTAGTGATATATCGCTCATCGCTATTCCCTTTAAGGCAGAAAACCTCCATAAGTTCAAAACATTTATAACTTAAACAAAGAATTTTATCATTGGCCTTTTATAACTTAAATAGTACCCATAACTTACTAACTTTGAAACTTTATTGCTTCGAACTTCGAGGGAAAAATAACAGAACAAAGTCTGTCTCAAAGTATACCGTGATAGCTCTTGCCTTCATTTATGTATTATACCTGCCGACAGCAATAAAACTGCGGATAGGTAGGTAATAATGGACAGAACATTTGTGACAGACTTTATTAATATAAAGATTTATAATTTATTGTTTATTTAGGTAAATATATTCTTAAAATTACATTAAGAAATTAAATATATGCAAAGTTTTAATAAATTTATAACTGCATTATCTATACATAATTACATTTTTAATCTAAATATCTAAATCTAATTCTGTTTCACTATCAGAGTCATCATTGAGATTAATTACAATAGGATTTATGTTGTTTTGGATAAAAATGTAAGAGTCCTCAATTTTAATAATGTGCTGTAGTGAATTTTTCCAGCTCTCAACTGGTATGTTAGTAATTACATTTTTTATCAAATTTATAACACTGGGACTTAAAGTAGGTGTAACATTTTCTGCTCTGATCTTGGATTTTACTTGGTTCCACAAATGCTCTATGGGGTTAAACATAGTGATACGGAGGAAGCCGTAAGACAGTATGCCCAGCCTGTTCAGCCAAATTATCACATACATATTGTTTTTTAATTGCATATGAATTTAGGACTTCCAAAAGTTGCGTTGTAACTGAATTAAAAATAAATATCATTTTCTAACAAATATTCCTGGATTTCAGTTTTTGAACTTGATGAAGCTGGTGCTTTGTGTAGCAGACGGCTGTGGCAGTTTGCGTTATCCATGACAATAACACTTTTGTTTGGAATATTTTTTAAAAGATAATTTTAAAACCAGTTTTCAAAAAGTTCTGCACTTGTATCCTCATGATAATCCAAGCTAGAATCCTTAATATTCTTTGCAGACAACAGCAAGCAGTTTGGGACAAATCCGTCTTCTGAACCAGCGTGTATTATGGTAATGCGTTTTCCTTTATTTGAAGGTGCTTTCGTCTGACAGTTTTGACTGGAATCAACCCATCCTTTGGATACTGTGTCGTGTGTATCGAACCATGTTTCATCAAGGTAAATTATGGATCTGTTTTCTAACCTATCTTTTAATTTCTTGAAGCTAATTAAATCACCAAGTGCGTAATCTCTGCGAATCCATTACTACTTGTCTTTTGTCTATTTTGCGGTATTTAAATCCCATTTTACAAACAACTCTATGGAGGGTGGCACGGCTAATATTTATATTGGTTTCGTCTTCGTCTAGCTTTTTTTTCAGTTTATCCAAGGTAGGAATAACTCCGCTTTCATAAAGACAATATATTTTCCTTCTTATTAGGTCCTGATCACTATTGTCTATACGGTGAGATTGAAAATCACTACGTTTTTTCTTTGTTCAATTCTTCACTAATAATAATATCCCTTATCGATGATATTGGAGTTTTTGTAAGTAGACAGGTTTCTTTTAAAGCTTCTTGTTTAATTAGACCTCTACTGATTAAAGTTTCATACACATTTTTCACAACCTGTTTTGCATCTAATGACAAATGATTTCGACGCGACATAGTTATATTCTCGTAAAACAACTTTTTCGAAACGCACAGTAAAAACGGTTATTCAACACTGCCACTAAAATATTAGCCAAAATATTTATATGCCTAATGGTTAATACTCAAGAAATACATGGCCCACCCCTGCCCTTATGAACAAATGGGTTTACCCAATAACAATAGGTAATAAAATCGTTAAAGGTTTATTGGGGTATGGTCCGTCAAAAGGCATAACGATATACTTTAAGACAGACTATAAACAAATCTCTTTAACTCCCCATAAATTTAACCAATTTTTCTGTACTATTGGGGCAAATATTGCAAGAAACATTTGCTTTCCAAGATAATAGTAATACAAGTGATGTTGTATTTTCCTTTCTTGACAGTCTCTATATACGGCTGAACGACAAGGAGGTGGCTGCGGCTGTTTTCTGTGACTTGTCAAAAGCCTTTGACTGTGTTGATCACAAAATTCTGCTGCAAAAACTTGAGATGTATGGTTTTAGAGGTAATGCTCTTTCTTGGTTTAAGTCGTATTTGACGAGCCCAAAAAGTTAATGTGCAAGGTTCTGAATCCGATGAGATGGTGGTCTTTGCTGGTGTTCCTCAGGGTTCTGTACTGGGGCCTATATTGTTTTTACTGTACATAAATGATTAGCGTTTTTGAAGATTAGAGGCCACTTTACCTTATTTGCAGATGACACCATCATCTTGTGGCACAATAGCAGTAGCCAAGAACTGAATAAAACTGTCAGCGAGGATCTTGAAAGGGTAAAAATGTGGTGTGATGCTAACCTTTTGTCATTTAATACATCAAAGGCTAATATATTGCAATTCAATGGGGCAATGGCTAATGTTTGTATCGACAATAGTTTAATTGCAAATCATATATATATATATATATATATATATATATATATATATTATATATATATATATATATATATATATATATATATATATATATATATATATATATATATATATATATATATATATATATATATATATATATATATATATATATATATATATATATATATATATATATCGATAATTAATTAAGTTTTAAACAACACATTATTAGTCTCTGTAAGAAATTAGCATCGGGGTGTTTTGTCGTAAGAGTGGTTTCTGGCGAACTGAATGTAAATATTGCAAGAACGGTGTACTTTTCTCTTATAGACTCCCACCTAAGGTATGGAATAGCGTTTTGAGGAAACTGTACCCAGTATTTTTTTAATTCTGACTTTGTGCTGCAAAAACGAGCTTTGCGAAATATGTGTAGAGCTGATCCTAGGGAGTCCTGCAAACCTTTGTTTGTAAAGCACGGAATATTGACTTTAACTTCCTTATTCACACTGGAGACCGTTTCGTTAATGCATAAAAAATTTGGAGCATCAATAGATGCTATTCATTCTCATAATACCCGTCAGGAGGGAGTGTTGCCTTTACCGATCCCGCGTTCGGGTTTAATCAAAGCATCGCTCTTTTATGATTCAAAAAAAATGTACAATCATCTGCCGACCGCTGTAAGAATGATACAGCCTTTAAAAAAATTTTGAGGGACGGTTAAGTCATTACTACTGAGCAGGGGATATTTTTCTCTGACTGAGTATTTTAGCGACCGTTTATAAGTATTCGTTTTTAAGTAAGTTTAGTTTTATCTTATTTAAAAAATTGACTATTTTAAAATTTTGTTGTTTGTTTTTTTTATATAGATGTTTGTTTTTATTTTATTCGAATGACAATGACTCTAATGGTATTTTAAATTATTTTTGAAATAGCGTTTTAGGTAAATCTTATATTGACTATTTTTAAACCTTGTTATTTATTTTTATGTAGATGTTTTTTTCTACTTCATTACACTGAAATGACAATTATTTTTAAGGCACTTTTAGTTACTTTTGAAACAGTGTATATATCTATTAGTTATTTTTGCTTTGTTAACAAGAATATTTCTTTATAACAATAAAGCATATTTTGACTTTCGACTGATGAAATAATATATAGGGGGTTCCATTGAAAAAAACCCAAGTTTGTTTAATACCTCGAAAAGCTTAACTGATAGGAAAAAATCAGTATGCCACTGGAATCTACATAAAAATATACAAAATATTGTCATTTAAAGCTTTTCTTTATCTCTAATAATAATCGATATTCAGGACCCTCTTAAAATCGCCAAAAATTTAAAAACGCCCTGTATCGTATTTTAATAAATTTTGTTTTAAAAATTCATCCTGAGAATGCACAAACCAAATTGCTCTATCTCTAATGGTTTTCTCAAAACCCTGTAAATACAACCAAAATGCGTACACTACTGTACATACAGGGTGTTTGGGAAATAATGTTCGTAACTTCAAGAGGTGATTCCTTGCATTATTCCAAGAAATAAGTTCATTATAACTTATGTCCGAAAATCAATCGTTTTCGAGGAAAGTGAGTCATAAAGAATTAAATTTTCTCAAACATTTGGCAACGCTGCAACACAACCGCGATACGAGCGCACGAGGACCGCAACTGAGTTATCGAATTGTTTACGTTGGTATGATATTTTTTGTTGAAAATATGCCTTGATTAAATAAAAAATATTAGCCACAAAAAATTGCGTAAAAGTATTCAATAATACTTTTACGCAATTTTTTCAAAAGCTAATATTTTTTATTTAATAACGCTTTCAGTACAGTACATTTTCTTAAAAAAAAATGACAGGACTTACACCACCAATTCCCACGATTATCAGTCACTTAAAACGATGACATTTACAATTAAATGTATTAGTAATCACAATAGATGTTCAAAATGGGAACCATGGGCATCTACGCAAACTTGAGACCGCCGAACCCAATTTTCTCTAACTCGTTGAAAAATTCCAGGCATATTACGTCTTTCATTATCGGCGGCCAAAATACGCTCCCTTAAATAATTCTCATCCCTTATTTCAGAGGCGTAAACTAAATTTTTATGAATCCCCAGAAGAAAAAATCTAGTGGATTAAGATCGGGGGATCTAGCCGGCCAGGCATTTGGACCATTTCTTCCTATCCACCTATTCCCATAGGTATTATTAAGATATTCCACAACTACTCAACTAGCGTGTGCTGGAGCACCATCGTGCAAGTACCACATATTCATTCTTGTTTGATATGGCACTTCTTCCAACAAATCGGCCAAATTGTCTCTTAAAAAAACCAAATAGCTCTCACCGTTCAAGCGATGTGGCAAAAAAATGGTCCTATTAAGTGGTCACCAATTATTTCAGCCCACACATCAACAGAAACTTGATACTGCTAATTTTTCTGTACAATTGCATGGGGATTATCGTCCGCCCAATTATGAAAATTGTGAAAATTCAAAATTTCATTTCTTGTAAAACAACACTCATCTGTTGACAACACGTTCGCAATAAAATTGTGATTTCTTTGGTGTTTACCCAAGAACCAAACCACAAAAATTTTCTCTTCGTGGAAAATCTTCAGGCCAAAAGCTTGAACCCGCTGGACATGATACGGGTACAATAACTGTTCTTTAAGGGTCCGATGTACAGGGTTTTCCCGTATAATTGCGCACCCCTTTAAAATCTTTATTTTTATAGATAGAAAAAATAGTTTATATGAAAGTTGCAGGATTTTTCATGAAGATTTTCATGGTGTAAGATAGAAAAACAAATGATGATCGGAAAATTAACAAATCACTATCAACTTCGTTATTTTAAATGGAACACCCTGTATATGATTGAAAATTCAAATTCTGCTAATCTTCCTCTTTTCAAATATATATAACTTATCTATGTTCGGATAAACGAGTTGCAAGTTATTTGAATTTAAAATCTGTTCTTATAAGCCATAGTTAGCTATGGATACAACCCAAACTTTGGCAAAGTTAAGTCGCGTTAGCCATGGTTCGTCTTGGAAACCAAACAAAAATATAAATATTTGACAGAAGTCAATTTTGGGTTGTATCCATGGCTAACTATGCTATAAGAACAGATTTTAAATTCAAATAACTTGCAACTCTTTATCCGAACATAGATAAGTTATATATATTTGAAAAGAGAGATAGCAGAATTTGAATTTTCAATCATATACAGGGTGTTCCATTTAAATAACGAAGTTGATAGTGATTTGTTAATTTTCCGATCATCATTTGTTTTTCTATCTTACACCATGAAAATCTTCATGAAAAAGCCTGCAACTTTCATATAAACTATTTTTTTCTATCTATAAAAATAAAGATTTTAAAGGGGTGCGCAATTATACGGGAAAACCCTGTACAATCCAGTGTGATACACCGACTTGACGAGCAATACTTCTCGTACTCCGTGTCGAATCCTCGTCGACTAAATTCAAAATTTGTTTTTCGGTTTCCACTCCAACTTCACGATGTCTTCCGCGATTGTTAAAATTAGGCACTACGCTTCCTCTGTCCAGAAGTCTTTGGGATACTTCTACGAATGTTCTTCTCGCTGGTAGCCTTCAATCAGGAAAACGTTCTTCGTAAATGCGCCTAGCCTCTTAAGAATTGCAATGAGCCTCTCCGTAAATATTTTAATTTCAATTTCAATTTATTTATTCATGTTAAAATACAATAGTATTTACATATGTCATATTTAGATAATATATATATATATATATATATATATATATATATATATATATATATATATATATATATATATATATATATATATATTATATATTATATATATACATATATACATACATATACATAATACACATATATACACATATATACATACATATACATACACATACATACATACATGTACATAGCAATTACACAAGTCAATAAATATAACACTCAACTAACTACACATGTTTACTAAAAAGATAGAATAGAAGTGTCCAGGAACTCCTGAACTGAGAAAAATGCTTTGCTGATAAGAAATGCCTTTAGAGTTTGTTTAAATTCCCCTAAAGGAGAGTCCCTCTGAGAGGCCGGGAGCTTATTAAATAAGTGAATACCAAGGTACCCAGGACCATCCTGACCCCTTCTAACTCTCCAGTACTTTGGCACAAAGTCAGACCTGTGGCGAGTATTACGGTCATGGCGAGCAGTGTGAGCTACATACTGATCAATGTGCGTCTTGACATACAGTAAGGTTTCCAGGATAAATAATGATGGCAAAGTCAGAATTTTGTTGTCTATAAATGCCTGTCGACAATCATCTCTGTACCCCAAACCAGAAACCACCCTTACAGCTCTTTTTTGCAAGCCAAAGACCAGTGCAGCACCATTGCCATGACCCCATGCTACAACAGCATATGAAATGTGGGAGTGAATAGTAGCAAAGTATGCATCCCTCAGAACCCTAGAGGATACACACTCACCCAGGTTTCTAAGCATAAAGATATTTTTGCTTAATTTTTTGCATAGCTGCGTGGTATGAGCATCCCAGTGCATCCGCTTGTCCAGGTTAACACCCAAAAATTTCACAGGCTCAGACTCGCATGCCTTCGGTATATCCCTTGTGGAGAATAGCATATTTTGAGATTTCTACCGATTTAAAAACAATCTATTTGCAAACCATAAAATATTTTAAGACACTACATACTATATACTAACACTACACTAAAAATTTAATAGACTAACAGTGTATAAAACAACACTAACAAAATGGTCGTCCTTAAAAGAACAACTTACAAAAAATTTAATCAATATAAAAATAATATTCAAGCAACTACCTTAAAATAACTTACAATAAATTATAAAATAACAAAATGCGACTAAAAGTGTTACGACGACCAGCAGCGTCTTCACACAAAGTCCAAGGGTGAAATCTAACCAAGCTTCAACCCATGCCACCGGAGAAAACTAGCGTCTGCAACAACCCCCGGACTTGGAATATCTCGGGCCGAAAGGGTCTTTACTGGAATAGTCGCTTGAATCGTAGCAGTTGCTAGAGCTGCAGCAAGTTGAGCAGCTATCGGAGCAGTCGCTTGAATAATCGGACGAGGAGTAGTCACAGCAACCACCTCCACCGCGACGGTATGAACTTCTTCTGGCTGGGGCCTTAGAAGTAGTAGTAGTTAGTACTTCTACTACCACAACCGCCAGTTGATTTTTTAGCAGGTCCACTCTTCTTCGTGGTAGCTTTTTTGGTGGTTGTTTTCTTAGGAGCTGATCGCTTGCCTGGTTTGCAAGGTCCACAACCACCAGGCATAATGTCAAGTTTGCGATGTGCAGTTGTCAGTGAAAAAAGACCAGTAGTCTCGTCTTAATCTATCTGTAATAATAAGCATATCGTGACATTCGCGTAGCGAAAACATCTCTTTCCTATCAAAATGCACGCACTGATACAGTAATACATACTAAAAATAAAATGTGATTTTAATTCGGGTACATTAAATAATATTTTGCCCCATGTAGGTATTTCTTTTTTTGCCTACCGACACGATGTCGGTCGTAGAGCAACGTGCGATGATACATGCAGTGCAGGCGGAGTACGACGTTGCCAGTTGTGTGAGGGATTTTGTTTGTCTGTTTTTCTTTGGAAAATTGTATTTAATAAGCAAGAAAAATATTTTTTTAGAGACAGTTCATTAATAAATTAGATGTAATGATACATTTTACGCTATTAGGCATATAAATTTAAATTATTAAGGTGCAAAATTAATTTATTTCAGGACTAACAAGGACACGGCACGGCCTTGGGGTCGGCGATTTGGCCCAATTTTTTTTGTGGTGATAAAGTGCACTTAGTATATCATAATATTAAAATACTAAGGCGCACTATTGAGAAAATCTCACAAAAAAGCGTTTTAATTTTTGTGTATGTAATATTTTTATCAAAGTAAGACATGGAGCAGAATCGAACCCAGAACCTTCAGGTTGGAAGTCTGGAACGCTACCGCCTGAGCCACATAGCTGTTTGACAATTGTGTTTCATTTTAAGTATGTATGCTACACAAAAAAAATTTAAACGTTTTTTTTTGCAGATTTTCTTAATAGTGCGCCTTAGTATTTTACTATTGTCATCTACCAAGTGCACTCTAGCACCACAAAAAAATTGAGCCAAATCGCCGACCCCAAGGCCGTGCCGTCTCCTTGTAAATAGAAATAAGTTCAGCATTTTTTTCTTCGAAACGGTTGATTTTCGGACATAGGTTATTAAAAACTTTTTTGCTTAGAATAATGCAAGGAACCAACCCTTGAAGTTATGAACATTATTTCCCAAACACCCTGTATATCCCATATATTATTATGTATAAAATGCACTTATGCACTTTTAGCCTACTCTTTTGTAATCTGGATGTTTCCCTTAATTGATCTCACCCTTTGCATTAAATTATCCAGATTAAAGAGGTGGTACTGTACTACCGTCAATGGTTGAGCATCAGTGCTCAATTCATTGACTCAGTTTTTGAGTTCAATTAAGTATTCAAATACCAATATAAGTGTCTGTACTTAGGTACTAACTAAAATATGTTTTTAGGAATAATAAAACAGGTACTCAATTTCAAAAATACCCGACTTAGCCAATCACTAATATTTTCTAGGCATACATAAATAATATTTTTAATTTATAAGTACGTTCGGGGGTCTCTCACTGTCTGTAATAATTCTACAAATTTTATTTAAGGCATTGCAAAGTATCTTGCAGTACTTTGGAATGTCTCACGATACCATGCAGTGTCTCACAATGCCTGAAGGCTTTTGAGCCCCACAACATGCTGCAGTCTTGCAATGCATTGCAGCGCTTTGCAATATGTTGCAGTATCTCGCAGTATCTTGCAGAATCCTACAACTTTTTGCAGTATTTTTTTAACAGTGCGCAATATGTGTATAAAAAATAAGTGAGAAACCCCTTAAGTATGTTCTATTACCTCTTAACCATGATTCCCACTCAGCTGACATCTCATTTTGAAAATCATCTTTAACAGGAGGCTCAAACCATCTGCTTGGTTTGCTTCTAGAGCTTGCTGAATTTACAGGTATCTCATAATATTTATTTCCAAAATAGTCGGTGCCCATATGATTTCCTTTTATTTGTCTTGGTTTAAATGAGTTGATAAAGTTTCTGATAATCATTGCCCATATGCTGCGAGATGGTGGTTGTGACATGGTGTCAAACTTAAACAAAATGCTAAAATTAGGTTTTTTTTCTTGTATGTTGCTTATTTATTTATTTATTTATTCATATTATTACACTATAGAAATATATATTATAAATGGTATTCTAAAAGTGATGAAATAGATAGACAGAGAGAAAAAACAGTAAAATACATTATATACAAACATAGAGAATAACTACTAAAAACGATCTAGCTAATAAGTTACTCAGTTATGTGTGACTTTCATTTTTTATTAAATTATATAAATTCAAAATTGAACTTACCTATATTTACTGGTCCTGATCTCAAAAGCCAACTTTCAATTCAGAAAATTAACTAACTCTGAGCTTTATAATACCTTAACGGTAAAATAATTACCACGTAAAGTAAACAAATTAAAAGGAATCAAAGGAAGTGCATAATAATATTTAAAATTAAAATAATGGTTTTCAAAATATAACCACACTCTTAAAACCTTGCCATCTTAAACAAATTTTTGCGAGGTAAGAAGTAACCATAGGTGTTTTTCAATTTTCGCACAAAAGCGCATTATGCCGCACAATGATCAACATTAACGGCCGAGTGATGATCGCGTTGTTAAATTTAGTAGTCGGACTTACCAATTATTAAAAGTTAACAACGGTTTAGAAATGTTTAACAAAATTTCAGATTTTGACAGGTTGCCTTTTTACCAAAATCATTGGAATAGCACTTTTGTTAAGGGTTTACCACCCTTGGTTTTAACTACCCGGCACTGGCTTTCGGCATAAAATCGGCCCCCTTTTGGTTTTGGGTTTTAACTAATGTTTCAAATGGCATTATCCCGGCATTAATGCGCACGCTCTGAGTTGAAAAACACCCTATGTCTAACAGGCAGCACGATCTCTCTCTGGCGGCACCTTGAATTTTTTCATTTTTTAAGCACAAAACACGAAAGAAACGCACACGAAACGATCACAATGGACTTCCTAAGTCGTGACGTCACTTTTGTGGGTGGAGCTTAACAACCTTTCCAAACAAACGGATTGGTTTCGTTAAGTAAGCTGTGACGAAACCACAGTTTCCACAAGGGTACTTACGTTTTGATTTGGTTAAAGTGTCATTAGACAAATAGGTTTGCATAAAATTTTATAAAGTTTTAAAAAATAATATTTTTTTACGGTAATACCTGCTTGTTATATCTTAAAACTCTTAAGATGTGCATAAATCACCCGAATAATCACCTTATCAGTCTTATTTGCGATCAGAACATAAAATAAACCAAAATTAAAAATCGCAAGTTTACCACCCTTGGCGGTTACCACAAAATACGAATGGAAAGTGGTTACCTCGCAAATATTTGTCACTTGCTCTCTTCTTCTGTCAAGGATACTAAAGACAAGCCAAATGCACCATCTTGTGTTACAAAAATGGCCCCCAAATTGCAACAAATTAAGATGGCGCTGGTGTTCCAGGCAGTCAATAACCGGTCTTTTGAATAAAAGGCAAAATTTCGGGGGCAAAAATTGGAATGTTTCCGGGAAAATTTTTATTTATTTTAAAATTGAAAAGTCCCCATTGCTCCTGCACCTAAAAAAACTTATTTAAAGTTAAAGGTTACAAAAACAGGTTTTTCTCGTTTTTCAGCAAACCGGTAAGTTTTATCAAAAATTAGTTTAGTCAAAAATTGTAAAACATAAAAGTATCTCTAAAAATTGTTTTAAAACTATTTTCCCAAGAGCCACCCTTTTTGAGATATAACGGTCTAAACAGTGTTGTATCTTTCATAATATGCACACGTTTCCCGGCACCTGTGAGGTAGTGTACGCGCGTCTTTTAATGTAGTTTACCCCGTAAGCCTATACCACGGTCTATTGTGATTCTGTTTAATTAAAAAATATTGAATAATAAAAAAAATAGTCTTAAAAATGATGACGGCGGTGTAGCTTTTGAAAAACTGGGGAAAATTATTCGTCAGAATCATAATCGTCCAATAATGCTCCTCTTCTTCTTGATCATCCGGTCCATGTCCTTCTTCTTCTTCTTGCTGGGTGCAAGTAAATTGCCTTAATAGCGATGCATCACATGTCTCCTCATTGATTTCATTTGAATCCTATCCTGTTGGTGATTCAACATTGAATCACTTGAACTTGATAATATATCCTAAGTAATAGGTAAGAAGGTATTCCAATCCTGCAATGCATGATGGGAAATGATCGGGTGCCACGGTGTAATTGGTACACCAAAGTATTTTTATCCCAATTCGCAATAATAAAAATAAGGATAAAATACTTTAGTGTGCAAGACACACTGTGGGGGCGCGACCGTTACACTTTCCCCCTCATGCATTGCAGGATTGGAATACCTTTTTACCTATTATGGTATATTATCGTTGGATTCAATGTTAACACCCAAACCCTTTGAAGCTCCGCATAAAAGAATAAAGCAAATTCTGGTACTTATAACTTCTTGTGGAGTTGGGTTAATATTTTTAAAAACATTAACACACTGATTTGCACACTTATTTCACATATCATGGTGTTCAAACATTCCTACCAATTTTAGCTCTATGCGAATTTTTGTAGCTTCACTACTATTTTTAGGTATAATTTGACCGGACTACAAGTTCATTGGTTTACACAAACTCTGGTTCGAACCTGGCTAGCAAAAATTTGCTTAAGGTAGTTTCAAGGTATGCAACCAAGCAAATAAACTAGTCTGATTCTGATTATTCTATATTCTATGATAATATTTTGATTTTAAGTTCCAATTTGCGTGACTGGTGAATCTTAGAGTTTATTAATATAAAGACTTTGGTGAATCTATTTTAGTTTATTAAAGGTTTATATAGCGAAGATATATTTAACCAGTCATTCACGCAAAATTATGTCGTCGCCAAAAGAAAATCATTCAGTGCAAAACGCCGTACCTGAAAAAAAAATGGGGCAAAATGGAATTGTTCAACCACTTCTAACTGATTTGTACCAAATAACTATGGCTTATGCATACTGGAAATCAGAGAAAAACGAGGCTAGAGCTGTTTTTGATTTATTTTTTCGTAAGAATCCATTTAATGGAGAATTTACAATATTCGCTGGTCTGGAGGAATGTCTAAAATTTGTAGAGAAATTCTGTTACTCAGAAAGTGACATCGAATATATAAAACAGATTTTACCGCCAAATATTGAGAAAGAATTTTACCAGTATTTAAGTTCCTTAACGGCAAAAGAAATAAAACTTTATGCAGTAAAAGAAGGAACTGTGGTGTTTCCCAGAGTCCCACTTTTACGAGTTGAAGGACCTCTTATAGTGGCTCAGCTTTTAGAGACAACACTGCTAACTTTGGTAAACTTTGCTAGCCTTATGGCAACTAATGCGGCACGCTATAGAATGGCTGCCGGAAAATTTCAGCTTTACGAGTTTGGGTTAAGAAGAGCTCAGGGCCCAGATGGAGGGCTCTCAGCATCCAAGTACTCTTATATAGGTGGTTTTGATGGTACAAGTAATGTTTTGGCTGGAAAACTATTTAACATTCCTGTAAAAGGCACTCATGCTCATTCATTTATAACTTCTTTTAGTGAATTTAGTGAAGTGACACATAAGGAGCTAGCACCGAAGGATGGAGGCCCTTCTAAAAATTTGCTGGAGTTAGCAATAAACTTTAGAAAAAGTCTCATATCAATATTTAATGTACTTCTTTCTGAAGTTAGCGATGGAGAGTTAGCTGCTTTTGTTTCTTTTGCCCTAGCTTTACCGAATAGTTTTATGGCCTTGGTAGACACATACGATGTAAAGAAGAGTGGACTAATTAATTTTTGTGCTACTGCCTTGGCAATACATGAGTTGGGATACAGAGCAATAGGAGTAAGACTTGACAGGTAAAATTAGAGTAAAAACAGTTGTAAAATGTATTTTTTTACATTTTTGATATATTAGCGTATGTTCATTTAATTTTTAGTGGTGACTTGGCATATCTCTCAAATGTTGCAAGAGACTACTTCCAAAAAGTTGGCAGAGAATACAACATTCCATATTTTAGTGACCTTATCATTATGGCTTCAAATGATATTAATGAAGAGACTATTTTGAGCCTAAATGAACAAGGGCACTGTATTGATGCATTTGGCATTGGGACTCATTTGGTAAGGTCATCCCGGTTTTTGTACTGCTTGTAATAAGATTTTAATAGATACATAAATACAATGCATTTTTGAATATTGCTTTAAAAGAAATAAAAAATATATGTTTAGACAGAATTTGCCATAACTGGTATTGCATCTTTAATAGAAGTGTTATTTCACATAAAACTTTTAGGTAACTTGTCAGAAACAACCAGCTCTTGGTTGTGTATACAAAATGGTAGAACTGAATGGACAACCACGAATAAAGCTTAGTCAGGATGTACAAAAAGTAACTATTCCAGGGAGAAAAGATGCTTATAGACTATATGGGGAGGCAGGGTATGCCCTAATCGATATATTACAACAAAGCTTGGAAAAACCCCCTGAGGAGGGGCAAAAAGTATTATGCAGGTAACATTATTTTATTTAGTATGTATTTATAATGTTTTACTATTGGTAAGTGGTAATTGGGCTAAACTATAAATGTAATAAAACATTAATATGTCAAAGAGTCAATTAAAGAAAAAACTTAGATTAATCTTATTTAATCTAAATGAGTGATTTTTCTTAACCAATTTAGAACAACTTTTTAGCTAAATGTAATATATTGTAATTTTCTTAGGATAAATTTGCATGATGCTCTAGATATTATGTTTTGTTCTATAAATGGTTTCTATTGTAGCTGGAGAACAAGAAATAAATAGGTTTTGACAAAACACTTATGGTACACAGAAAAATCCTCCACTACAA
Organism: Listronotus oregonensis; assembly: GCA_019359885.1. Taxonomy (NCBI): domain Eukaryota; kingdom Metazoa; phylum Arthropoda; class Insecta; order Coleoptera; family Curculionidae; genus Listronotus; species Listronotus oregonensis. The sequence goes on from JAHBCN010014175.1 coordinate 22,188, forward strand.
ATTTTAATCAGGATCGACAAAATTTAAACAATTGTATATCCGTTTGGGGTAACCATGTTGAATGTTTTTAATTTTAAGTAAAGTGGCGATGTATTGACACATCCCAAACCTACCTGACTTAAAACTGTTGAAAAATGTATTTATTTATTTATAAATTTTGGCATCTCATCAGATTTTTGAATTATTTTTTCAGTTTATTTAAAAATATCAGTATCACATTTAACAAGAAACCAGTAAGCCCCCTACAGGGGATAATAACAGAGATATAATGTAAAAAACATAGTTAAAAAGTCATTTAAGTTATCATATTACTGTAAGGATTTTTTTTGCTAATTTTTCCGCTTTTTTAACACTTTAAAAGCAGTTATTTCCCCCCCCCCATTCTAACCGGCTTAACCAGCCTTCCTCGCAAAAAAAGAAACGGTTCATGTATGTCACGCGAAACTTACATACTAAGATTGGGGGATTGCCTTGCAGCAAAGCCATAAACCAGACAAGCAAGTACATACTAATCCTTTAATGCACTTTTTAAATTTAAGTTCAAATGTAAGGTCACGAGAATAAGAAACAATGAATGAAAACAGAAAGAGAGAACCGTTTTCCCTTTACCTTGAACCGCTCTAACGGCGGAAATATCGGGGGGGCATTCAGTATTTGTTTATCGGAGTTGTAGTACGTAATTGGGATGAACAGGCCCGAAGTAAGGTGAATTTTCTTTTAAAAAAATCTAAAAAATATATCTAGTATAGTAGTATTTTTTAAAAAAAAATAAGCGATTAGGTACCTTATTTTATATCACAAAGAAAAGTAGTTTATATTTCAAGGGTTATGAATATGATAACAATTCTTTTTTTTTAGGGTGAAAAGAAAAAAAAATGATTAATATATTGTATTTTTTATTAAATAAAAAATATTAGTACATTATAAAAAAAAAATAATATAATAAAGTAACTTAAAAAAAAACATTATTATATATGTTTTTCCAAAATTTTCAATTTATTTTTATTAATATTTTTAAAATTTC
>JAHBCN010014176.1:0-23128 GCA_019359885.1 Listronotus oregonensis
ATAATGTTATAAATACCAAATAACAATATTCTAAAATTAAATAAATAACTTAATCTATTTTTAAAAAATTATAAACTTCATCAAGTCCTAGGTCTTCCTGGATTGTTCCTAGTACCGATGCTGCATTACCCCGTTGCACAGCTAAACCAATTTTTGGATAATGAATTTTTTGCATTTTTTTTTTCAAATTTCATTAATAAAACCCTTAGCCTCATCACCCAAAGGACCAAAAGTTTCAACAGCAAAAGGAATGAAGATAAAGGGGTTCTTCAAGCTCTTTATATTTTAGATGTTTTTTATTCTCGGCAATACGAGCAGCCGCACCTACAAAATTAGAAGTTTTGTCCAGATAGGATTTTGCAAGTGTATGGCTGCAAGTAGCGTCCCAAAGTAATTGTTTTCCATATTTCCAGGGAATTAAGGTCATTCCATCTACCCGTTTTCCATCGCTTCTGCAAACTCCAAGAGGCTCTAACACAGAAGGATTTTCAGCTAAAATCAGAGCTCTTTTGATGACCCATGTAGGCCATAAATATCAGCATTTTCGCCGCAAACGCAGGTGTGCTCTCCACACACAGGCAGACCAAGTCTGAGAGCGATGGAAATATGGAATGTTTTGTTATCTAACAAATTTCCCAAACACGAACATGAAAGTGCGTTAATTCAAGCATTACTTTCAGGGGCCTAAGTGAGCAAGTGAGTGCCTTATCTTCACTTGTTTGGCACATGTTTGTAATATATTTGTGACGAGCTTGGCAAATTAAAAAGTCAAAATCTTTCTGTTTTTGGTAATTCTTGTGGTTGATTTTGAAGATTGCAAACAGATAACTATCTTACAAAACAATTGCTGAAATCATTATCTACTGTCGCAAGAATATAGGAAGGTAAAATTTTGGAAAGTAAACCTGACACGTCATTGATTGAACCTAAAAAGGCAGAAATAGACAGGGTGGATGTATCTCTTATTCCAAGACCTCCAAATTTTACTGGAAGAGTGCTTTGTAACCAAGAATTTAATTTAATATCACAATTTGTTATGTCTTGAACCAAACTTTGTAATACATTATCAAAATTACAAAGTAATTCTGGATATTTCAACAAGGTGAACATCTTAACAAATAAGACATTCGAGGTATGGCAAAGGAATATTTTAGTAAATAATAGGAAATATGTGAGTCTATAAATTTTAATTTGGTGCTAAGAGATTTTAAAAATTCTGTCTTTTTATTAATTGAGTATTCAATTTTATTTGACGAAAAAGCACTTCCTAATAAATTAAAATTTGAAATGGGAATTACTGACAGATTAGGAACAACACTTAAAAAATTTGATAGTATATTGGAATGATCTTTAGATAAAACAGTTGATTCACACTTATCAAAATTTAAATTTAAATCCAAATCTTTACTTCCTTTTGATTATTTTATGAAAATTATCTAAAACCGATTTTGGGTTTTCAGCAATTGTACCGTCATCTGGATACCAAAGATTTATTTCTGTATTTAATGATAAAATAAGTGGATGAATTGCTAAACTAAAAGTTATTGTTTTAAGAAACCAACCATTTAAATCTGTAGTTACAGCAAAAACGGAAAGCAATTTCCCAGCATCGGTTAGAACGGCACGACGAAGAATAAGGTAAATATCCGAATTGCGCTGCCACCCGGCAGCCTTACAACCGTTTTAAACAAATGCAAATAAAGAACAACGCATTGGATTTGTTCCACAATTTTACATGAAACTTTCAATTTTTTGGAAAAATATAATATTCACCGATAAAAAAATGTTTCAGTGGTGCTACAATGGGATACTTAAGGTATACAAGCCTTAAGGAAGACGATTTAATGAAAAATATACCCAAAAGGACAGAAAGAATGACTTAAGAACAGTTAGGGTAGCATATGACAAGTCATCCTTAGGTCGTAGAAGTATAGAGAACATCGAAGAAGAGGGAGCGACAATTTAAGGCCCGACTAGGCAGAGGGGATGAAGAAAAACAGGCATTTATGCCTAAACTAAAGAAGGAAGAAGAAGAAGTAGGTCCAATTTTTTTTAAATACCAAAATTTTTTTTTATTTAAAAATAATTGACTTATACCTATTGTTATCCGATCCTACTTGAGCTGTTTTCTGTATTAAAAAAAAAACACTTAATAAAATTTTTAAATATGATTTTTTTTAGATACGCCCATGGCAATATTGACTTTCTTTTCCCAAAAGTATAAAAAAACAAACTTTAAAAATTTCTCCGTTGCCGAAAATAAAAAAACAAAAACAAAAAACCTTTTCATTTTTGGCGCAATTTGTTTTAATTTTTAATTTTCCGGAAAAGTAAATATTTTTCGCGAAAATAAAGAGAAAAGTGGAAAACCAATATTCGATATGGTTTTTAATTACGAAATAGGCGAACGGAAAATGAATATTTGTTTACAAGTAAATAAAGTTAATATTGTTTTTTTTATGAAGAGAACTACTTATATTTTTAGAGTTGGCAGCACTGAGTTTTATCAGGTGCCATCTATTGTTTCCAGTAGGAAGCTCGACATTTTTGACCATAATCTCGTTTAGAACATTTTGTTACTTTAGCGTGATTTGTGTTGTTTACGGTCATTTAATAATTGTGTTTCAGCAAAAAAATGAAATTAACTCGTGAAAATTGTATTGCCCTCATTTATAACGAATTTGGAGGTGCCTTTTTGCTACTGTGAAACAAATTTAATGCTGGTTCTATAAGTTTTCCTAAAATATTACTTATTAAAGAGATACAGGGTGTTTAAAGTGAATATTCATTTTCAAAAATAGAGCACAATTTCACAACGGTTAAACGTATTAAATTAAAAATTTACATGTATGTTTTTAAGCTTGAGAAAAACAAATCTTTAAATATTTTTAGGATTTTTTCTAGAGGGCGCTAATAACACACACTGAGATTAATAAAACTATTTTTTTTCTTACCTGTAATATTTCGTATGTTTCAATAAAATTTTCTTAAAGATACACTTTTTTTAACTTAAAAAGTATACTTTGTCGATCTCGATATCTCTAGCCGTTTTCGAGATATTTGAACTTAAATGTTTCATTGCGTGCTATGTCCCAGGCCAATGAAAATCAATAGGTTTAAAAGTTGGCTATAAAATCATGAATAAATGCCAACAAGCGAATACGACTGTTGCCTAGCAATGACATTATTCTTTGGCCTGGAACATAGCACGCAATGAAACATTTAAGTTCAAATATCTCGAAAACGGCTAGAGGGGATCATTGAACACTTTGTATTGTAATGAACGGGGTCGCTCGGCTCAGTGTAGCCCTCCTTCACTTCGACCTAAAGAGATCTTTTGTGAATACCCTTCGTTGTTTAGTGCCCGGTAATTCCTATACCTTTAGCAAAGTTCAGGATACTACGCGGTGCAAGCCGAATAATATCTCTAGGAGTAAGATATACCCCTTCGAGGTATTTAAGCCGTTGTCGGGTCAGTTCTCTGCATTCACAGAGAATGCGCAGTTTCGTTTGCCTCGTGACAAAACCGACATTGTTCATCCTCAGTCTTTCCCATTTTTTTGAGGTGATACCTCCAAGGGATATGTCCTTTTAGGAAGTCGGTAACCAGTTTAAGTTCATTTTTTAGGTTCCAGTAGCTTCTTTATATACTTAGGTGACTGCGAAATAAATCTTTTCGCCTGCCTTTGTCCTGGGATGTTATTCCAGTAAGTCTCTTTTTGACTTTTTTCCCATGTTCTGAGTTCCTCGTAGAGGTGGCCTCTAGTGGTGCCACAGAAGGGCTCAGGTTCATAGAATGGTCTCTGTGCTCCTTCCTTAGCGAGTTGATCGGCAATTTCATTGCCCTCCACTTCTTCATGTCCTGGTACCCACTTCAGAGTAACTCTGTTGTGTTTGGCCAGTTGGTTTAGAGATTGTCGGCATTCCCAGGCCAGCTTTGAATTAAAAGTGCATGAAGTCAATGCCTTCAAAGCAGCCTGGCTGTCCGATAAAATATATATGGTTGCGCCTCGAAGGCCTTTTTCGGAACATTCAGAAGCGCAAATGTCAATTGCATGGATTTAAGCTTGGAAGATGGAGGGAGCCTTGTCTGATAGTCTGCATCTAGGTCCAAAGACACCCGCTCCAACCCCCTTTTCCATCTTAAATCCATCAGTGTACCAGACAAGTGAGCCTTTTTCATGCTTTGGTGCATTCTCACTCATAGTTTGGCGGTCTTGAATAACGACTTCAAAAGAGCGCTGGAAGTCCCGCACTATAGGCATCATGTCCGTGGGTTTGGTCAGAGCTTCAATCTTGATTTTTTCCAAAATTTTAAGGTGACCAGTCAGGTCCCCTGACTTTATATTTTGTGTCTGGATTACTCTGGAGGCACTCAGTATCGCCTCCCTCTTTATGTGCAGGTGCAGGGGAAGGAGGTTCAACATTGTCTCCAGAGCTGCCGTTGGGCAAGTTTTCATTGCTCCAGTAACTCCCAGACAGGCAAGTCTCTGCACTTTCAGAAACTTTCCTTGTGTAGTTTTTTCCTCGGTTTTTTGTCATTGAACACTTACTAAGGTCTCATTATAAAAAAGAAATGTTAATGAAAACCATGTTTTCAAAAAATATTAATAAACTAATGAAAATGAAAATATTGTGAAAAAAAAACTTTTACCGTTTTTTTATTATTCTAGAAAAATCAGAATGGACCTAAACTCATATGCAATGATGGGTACGGTTTTTCCTATTTCAATAAACTTTGAATGATTAAAAAATATACATTATTGCCCGAGTAATGGAACAATTCGTCCGACCGCTTATAAGTGAATCCATGAAGATTCTAGCGGCAGAGCGGCAGCTAAAATAAGGGGACTTTTGGATCCCGTTATCTCGAAAACTATCGATTGTTCGAAAAAAATTATAAGGACCATTTTTGTAGATTACAAGGCGATCTTCATTTTTTGTCTTAACAAAAATTCTCCAATTTGCATATTTTGGTAGATATTAGCGGAAAACCATTTTTCGGGCCTTTGAGGGTCCATTTTTAGCCCTTTCCCACCTGTAAATGTTGAAAAACTTTTGTTCGCTTGAAAGTATTTCCGAAGACCTAAGAATTGCGCCACAAGGGAAAACTATATCGATTTATTTACAGCTCTGTCCCTTCATTAACTGGACCAATATTATTACAAACGTAAATAAATAAAAAATTTCAAAAGCGGAAACACCACAATTTCCATCCGACTAATAAACAAGTAATTAAAAGCTCTGTGAGAAAAATCCTCCGGTCGCACTTAACCAAAAATACACGAAGCTCTTAAAACCGCAATCACAAATCAATTCTGCTGTCCACTGGCTCTACATAGGCTCTATGGCGGACTCATTTTACATAGTCGGCGCTTTGGCTCTATTGAAAAGGCTCTCCGGAACGCGTTTTTGTTTTATTTTAGAGAAAGGCGGCGTGTCACGGCCATATGATATCATTTGTTTTCTGGAGTACGACGCGGCCTGCTCTGTTTTATTTAAACGTGTGGTTTATGGACTATATAACTTAATTTTATTTTTATTTAAGGGGCGGAAACGGAGCGCCGGTTTTATTAAAGAGCTTATTATAAGAGGGGTAAGTTATGAGTGTGAATACTGGATGATACCTTAAATAGTTATTTTCCTAACAAGTGCGCAAAGTGATACTTTTCCGCACGCGACTGCCGTTGCTCGAACGACGCGAAGCGGAGTTCGGGCAAGCAGTCAAGTGCAGAAAAGTCACTTCGAGCAAGCGTTAGGAACAAAATTTTTCCTACGAGCGTCAGATAATACCAATATTAAAGCAATGATTATTTTTTAAATTATGTTTAATCTGAAAGAACTACTACAACATATTTATAAATGGGAATTATTTGTTGATAACATTTACAACAAAAGAACAGTTATTAGCATATTGTAAATTAATTGCAGAACCTGTAATTTCATGTTCTGTGTTTCTTCTCTGGCTTATGGAAGCGCTTATTGTACGGCTTGATGAAGGTTGACTTAGCTCAGGAGGGAAGTTGTTTATGGTCAATATTTTATTTGACATATCCTTTTTCTGATTTGTGGATTCATCAATGTAGCTCTCAGCTACAGCCATTGATTTCCAGCCCCCAAGTCGCTTGACATTGATAATTCCTTCTCCAGAATCCGCTAACATAGTCGCAGAGGATCGACGAAAACTATGTCCAGTGTACTCTTCTGGATTTTTTAATTTTAGGTATGCAGCAATTTCTAAAGTCATTTTACCTATTGAATTTATTCCCACACATTGTGTACTGCATGCTCCTTGTATATACTGGACAAAAAAACGTCTGTGTGGGGTATGTGGTTTTCGCAAATTTGTATATTTACGGTACAATTACAGATAAAGTCCGTTATTTGTTTCATCGGACACTACAAAGATTCTGGAAGTGTTATTTTTACTGTCAGGAATTTTCACCACTATCAAATTTTCATTATCCTGTATGTCATCATTATTTTTGTAAGTTCATCTCTCCTACAAGCACTGGCGAATCCAAAAATTGTAGCAACTTTAATTAGAAGGTAAATATTATCAGGTGCTTCTTTCATGAATCTTGAAACTTCTTCCTTGCTGAAAGTTTTTGATTTTTTTGGCCGGTATCCCACGTTTTGGTGTTTAAGTAGTGATGTTAGCTTGAAATATGAACTTAAATCAAGGTTCCTTTTTACTTTGAGTACACATTTTAACATAGAGTACTTACTCCATAAAGTATTAGGTTTATATGTTTTTGCAAATCCGCAAAATAGGCCAAGAACACTTCTTCTTTAATACTTTTTGTCCCCTTGCTGGAGCACCAGTTTTCGAAATGACTATATTGATTCTCATATTTTTTACGAGATTTTGCTGGTAATAAATTCAAACTTACGGTATTTGCTGCATCCAGGATAGAATCTGGTAGCTCCTCATTGGAACTACTCATTTTAAATATTTATTTTTGTCGGATTTTTATTTAATTAAAAAAAGATATTTTGACGCCTTTTCATTAAAAGTGCTTGTTTGTATTGAAATTCATTTGTGCAATTGCTTGTTCATATGGAAACGAAGAAAAAATCTGACATGTGTTAAAATCACCAAGATTACATATTGTTGCTTGCTGCTCTCATAATCATTTATTATTATTATAATACAGGGTAATTAAAAAAATGTTTTTTCTTGTTTTAGATGAAAAGTAACAAACAAAAAAGAGAATAAACTAAAACTTGCAATGAGTTCGTATATTGCATGAAATAGCCTACAATTACTAAAATACATATAAATCTTGCTTACCTGTAAGATTTTAGAGTAGTTCTACTTTTCCGCACGCTCGTAGGAAAAGTTTTTTTTTAGCAATTTTACCTCGGAAACGGAGCGCCGGTTTTATTAAAGAGCTTATTATAAGAGGGGTAAGTTATGAGGGTAAATACTGGATGATACTTTAAAGGATTTTTTTACCAATCTCACCTTCTTATGTAGTCTAGTCGAGATGTGTGTTTCCTGCGAAAAATAGTTGGAAGGCTTACATAAATATGAGCAATAGCTCATTCGACGCGGAATACAAATCTGAGAAAAGCATTTTAAGAATTTTTTCTGCCAATGAAAATTGCAGTTTTTATTAAAAAAAACGAAATAAAAAAAGCTATTTTGATTTTTGATGATTATTTAAAAACCACAAGAAATAGCGAAAATTGCAAAAAAAACTCCTTGAAAAGAAGGAAATTTCCGATAAAAAAGTTTTAACCTCCGGAGTTATATCTCCATTTTTTATAGTTTTAATTTAACGCTGAAAATGACGTTTTCGGTTGCGCGCTCGGCGTCAAAACCGAGTACGTCAGACTAAATATTTTTTTTTAGTTTATTAAATAAAAATTGTATTTTTTTAAATTATGGTGTATTTAAAACACTTTAAAGAATTTATTTTTGGTAAAAATTTACCTTAAAAAATTGTTTTTAACTTTCGTCTTCATCACAGAGTTAAAAAAATGTTATAATAATGATCGTATAATTTTTTCGCGTTGTGGAGCCCTTCTTATATAGAGGGATGCGCATAAGTCCTTAATAAAATTAATATCTTTTTAACCAGTAAATTAGGAAAAAAACGCTGAAACACGTCAATTGATTTTAAAATGTACGCATTTTATGGCAATAAAATGAAACATTTTTTTTTCAACCCCTTAGCTGCAACCCTCCCCAACTTTTTTTTTTTAAATGCAAACCTATGTCGTGTATGGGCTCATTGAAAAGCTCGTAAAAAATGGAATTTGACCATACCCTTTCTTTTTTTTTAAACTTATGTGGTTACGAGGAAATGAGAAAAAACTCTTTTAAAAACAAAAAAGTAAGAAATACCTACTTAGTGCTATCTACGGGTGAATTAACGTAACAGATGCTGAAGATGCCCTCCACCCTCTACTTCGCAGGCTCCTAGGCGATGGTAAAACCCGTCTACGGAATTCCGAATGGCCTCAGCCTGTATGTTATGTAATTCCACTCTAATTCAGTTTTTTAGATCTTTAATATTAGCCGGCCTATTTAAATAAACCTTGTTTTTCAGATATCCCCAAAAAAAAAAATCTAATGGCGTTAAGTCTGGGGATCGTGGCGGCCATTCAATTGTACCACGTCGTCCAATCCAGCATCCTGCAAATATTTCATCGAGATATTCTCTTACGTTTATACCAAAATGTGGGGGAGCGCAGTCCTATTGGAACCAAAGTGTTTCAGTGGGGATATCAGGATCTGCTTCATTGGCACTAATTCAAAGCATAAAAAGTCTAAGTAGCGTGCAGCTGTAAGGTTTCCCTCAAAAAAGTATGGCCCTAATATTCTGTTGTTGATGATGCCTGCCCATACATTTACTTTCTGAGGACGCTGCGTATGAGCTTCGCATATCCAGTGTGGGTTTTCCTGACTCCAGAATCGATAATTGTGTCTGTTAACTACTTCATTTAAATAAAAAGGAGCTTCGTCCGAAAAGAGTATGTTCAGTGGAAACCCATTATTCTCGTCACATCGTCTCATTATTTCCTCACAAAATTGCAAACGCCTGTCATAGTCATCTTCCAAGAGCTCTTGGACAAGATATACTTTATATGGGTGGTATTTTTCTGTTTTCAAAAACCTCCCAATCGTACGTCTAGACGCAGGATTGTTTTGGGCTAATGAAACCGTTGACAAATGTGGATTTTCCTGCAGAGATACGGCAATGTCCAATTTTTGATCTTCGGCTAAAACATGTGGCCGGCCACTTCTGGGCAAGTCCTTCACTCTACCATGTTCTTCAAATTTGTGTAAGATCTTACTCACAGTAGCCTGGGATATGTGATTTTTCGGATATTTTGCATTAAATAAAGTACACACTTCACTTTGACTCCGCATTCTATCCCTACATCCCAACAATATCAAGACTTCGTTACGCTGCCTCTCTGACAATACCATTTTTGTTTGGCAAATTAAAAAAGAACACTTTGAAGGTAGACAATTAATAAACTAAACATATTTGAATTTTACCCAGAAATGCCACAATTTTAAAACTAAGCCAAAAAAAAATTTCTTATCAGGGCATTAAATTTGGTACAAAAAATTTAACAACCTTTTTCTTTTTTTGAAGTACACTGCTCAACAATTGCTTGGGATAATAACTAATTTTATGTGTAATTTTTTTCTGAAAAAATTAATTCCAAAGAATGTTGATGCTAGATTACGTTATCAGTTTTACATATAATCAATAAAATTTGTTGTCCTGGCTGCCCAGGTTAGTCTGTTCTTAAAATTTGTAAACTTTTAGAAACTAGGCACTGATGATCCTTAGCAATTGTTGAGCAGTGTACATCATCAATGCTAAATGCCACTTTATTTGTTTATTTGCAACGTTAATTCACCCGTAGATAGCACTAAGTAGGTATTTCTAACTTTTTTGCTTTTAAAAGGGTTTTTTCTCATTTCCTAGTAACCACATAAGTTTAAAAAAAAAGAAAGGATATGGTCATTTTTTACGAGCTTTTCAATGAGCCCATACACGACATAGGTTTGCATTTGAAAAAAAAAGTTGGGAAGGGTTGCAGCTAAGGAGTTAAAAAAAAATATTTCATTTTATTGCCAAAAAATGCGTACAATTTAAAATCAATTGACGTGTTTCAGCGTTTTTTTCCAGCATTAAGATGTTAAAACTTTTATAACGCTATCTTTTTAAGTATGCATATAAGTAGGGTTTCACGACGCGAAAAATGTATACGACAATTATTTAAACATTTTTTAATGTACAGGGTGTCCAATTTTCGTTGCCATTATGGGGTTTCTTCGTTGCTAGGGGAGATACAAGGTTGCCGTTTACAGAAACCTGGGCTACTTTTTCTAGAAACGAAAGATGCCAAAACCAGAATTTTCCTAGCTTTCTTTGTTTTAAAGCTCAATTGAAAATTTACAATTTTAGAGAATACCTTGTATCTCAGCTTTCTGATTACCTATCGAAAAGGTCAAACTACATTTATAGAACTTTTTACACATAATTCAGCGGCAGGCTCGACTTTTTTTTCAGGGCCACTGTTTTTGAGATACGACCAGAAATTATGATTTTTTTAAAAGGGACTCCCTGGATTTTATTATGTGATTAGATTGCCCTATTTTTTGCCATTAAAATGATATTATATAACAATTGCCATTTTTATGTCTTGATATGTCAAAAACCTCAAAAATATAAAAATTTTATGTGTTTTTTTTAGTTGGCCGTGATTTGCACATTAGAATTCCCAAAAATCTTTTATACATTCTATTTTGATGATTTTAACTGAATACAAGAAACAAACATAACAATCTTAATATTTTAACATAACAAAAATTAAAAGATATGCTCGAAATGGTTGCCATTTTCTCTCGCACAGCTTTCACACACTTTGTTAATTCTGCTCAATGAATTTAGTATTGGCGCGGGATGCATTTGTATCTGCCTCTTGAGTGGCATTACGAAGATCTTTAACTGTGTTGTGTCGAGTTCTGTAAATTCAATTTTGTAAATGAATATTATAATATTCAAAATTTTTACATTGTTACAAAAATCACGGCCAACCAAAAAAATTACACATAAATTTTTATATTTGTGAGGTTTTTGACTCTCAAGATACAAAAGTGGAAATTTTTATATATTATTATAATGACAATAAAGCAATGTAATGACATAATACAGGGTGTCCCAATTAAAAAATCATAATTTCTGATCGTATCTCAAAAACAGTAGCTCTAAAAAAAAGTCAAGCTTACCTCTGAATTCCACGTAAAAAGTTCTATAACAGTGTTTTTTACCTTTTCGATAGGTAATCAGGGAGCTAAGATACAAGGTATTCTCTAAAATTGTAAATTTTCAATTTCACCCTGTAGCTCAAAGGCAAGGAGAGCTAGGAAAATTTTGATTTTGGCGCCTTTGGTTTTTCGAAAATATAGCTCAGGTTTGGGTAAACGGCAACTTTGTATGTTTAGTGTGACGTGCTCGGTTTTGACGCCGAGCGCGCAACCAAAAATGACGCACCGAGGCCCATTTTCATCGTAAAATTAAAATCATTAATAATGGAAATAGAACTACGGAAGTTAAGACTTTTCTGTCGGAAATTTCGCAAAAAAGATGAAAAGTACTCAAAAATGTCCTTAACTCGCCTAGCCACCCTGTAAGTATTCCCCACTTTTTTCTTTGCAAAACTGTATTTAATAATGCACTCAACAATTAACTAATTAAATATGTCCATACTTCATTGCAATACTTTTAATTCTCCAACTTTTATTCTCAACTAACAAAACCACAATGTCACCGGTTTCAGGAATACTCTAAATTTTAAATTTATCAGAGGTGTCAACCTGGATGAAGTTTAGTTTTTAACTGCGACTATTTTAAAACTTTTAAATATTTTAATGGAATTAATTTGCATGTGCCATGACTCCGTTTTATTTTAGTAAAATGACCTAATATTGTTAAATTTTCCTAAATTATTTTTAGGTCACAAACACTCGAAATATTACTTCACTTACACCGAAAAAAAATTATATAAAAACCGAAAAGTGATAACAAAATTTTACATAATTAATGTATAAGTTCCTAAGTTAATATACGTACTTATTGTTCTATGTTTCCTTGAAGGTGCTAAACAATGTTATGGTTTCAATAAAACTCAAATTTTGGACTTCCATTGTCTTTACTACCACTTAGACAGGGCTGGCAAGGCAAAAGCTTGTATGGCAATTTTAATGCAACAGAGTAGGATAGATATTGTATGGTCCCAGATTAAAAAGAGAACGACAACAATTTCCCCTGTTTCACTTGCAATATGATGACGCACGACTGCGATTTGTTAGCATATTGTTGGCTGAGGTATGCAGGATAAGGCAGTACAAGCGTCCAGCTATTTTCTACATCACCTAAAGTGATAGAAACATTGCATTATTTTGACTTGATTACAGATATTCACATAAATTTAATTAAGGGCAAAAATATGTGACATTACTAAATCCATTACACCGGAGGTATTGTAGAATATTAGGGCAAAGTTTTAGAATCGGCTCGGGTATTGCGAAGCTCAGCGGGACAATGCCTTCGATGAGAATGCTTTTAAGTTAATTTTCTAGAGATAATTTTTTATTATTAGGATAACTATTAATTTCATAATTTTTTAAGAATTTTTATGAGTTAATTTTTGTAGAATAGCACTTTTTATTTAATTTTTAGGCTTAAGTCTAATGAAAATTTAACAACCTCTTAATTACTGTTGTATTAAATACAACAGTGATTAACCAAAAAATGCGATTGACAATCACTTCGTCAACGTCCAGGGTCTGGCTGATACTGCCGAGTGTCGATCGCCGTCTGCCCGCGGTATTACCCTCTTCTTGTTGGGCCGATAAAAGAGGAATCGGCCACAGCACGTTGTCTGTTTGTCTTTACGTTGCTCAAGCCTTTGCATATTAAATTGACATTTTTTTATCACACTGAAAATATCTGCATGAAAAAAATTGGTTTGCCAGCCGTGTATTGTTTACCAAAGCTTAACCGATTTTAAACGGTTTTACAACGAGTGCCAGATATTCGGAAAGTCAATACTTGCTAAATACATTCTAATTGTTTGAAATAATTGCCACTCTTATTGTATATAAAATAGATTTGCTCCTAGTTAATCATGATACCTTAACACAAACAACTTACCTGAAATTCCATCATAGGTCCACCATTCTTCCCAACTAACTGCTTCTGTTCCTGAAAAAATTATGTATATTAGGAAATTGTTGACATAATAAACAATAAAGTAACATTTTTTGCCTCTGCCTTGCTCTTTCTATTTCTATTTCTTTCTATTTCTCTATTTCTTTACTTCCCTATCTCTTTATCTCTTTTCTCTCTAGTTTTCTATGTCTCTTTCTCTTTCTCTTTATTTCTTTATCTCTCCATCTTTATAAATATAATATTTTTTATATTAAAAAGAATTTAACCACTAATTTTTATCCATATTTTAAAAACAGTATCTTTATTATACAAAAAATATTGTTTGTTGCAGAAACACATCTAGCAACATGAATGCAATTTTTTCATAGCTGAAAGTTCGCTTACATTTTCTTCTAAATTTAAATAAAATAATAAAATCTATTAAGGTAAATTTTCTTTATAATCGTGACAATACCGCCTTGATAAATTCAAATCATTTTTGAAAATTTCTCGTTACCAATCTAAAAAGAGCGAAACAAAGGAAATCGCAAGTCGGTATGCAACGCTAACGCATCGACATGCTTTCGTGAACTTGTGATGACGTAGTAAGTTGACGCATTCAATGAGAGCTCGGGCTCTTCGGTCTACGTGAAAGGGTCGGGCAGTCGAGAAAAGAGGTAGAAGCGTCGAGTAGTAAGACATTGAGCTCTGTCAGTGAACCATTGTCTGAAAGTTTGTCTGCGTTTTCTTATGCGTAGCTATCTGTGCGGTTGAGGTAGCACCCGTAGCTGAAAAGTTTATTTTCTATTTTTTACGGCTAGTACAGTCATTTAGTTCTTAGAAATATAGTAATTGTTTTCTATAGTTCGTACACAAGTGTACATTTCTCTTAGCTAGTAGAGCTACCAGTAGATAAGCTACCTTACTCCGGCGGCAAAATCCATCATTTTCCCATAAGAAATACATGGGGAAATTTTCAGGTCCGATTTAGATTTTACTTCCGGTCTAGCACCACGTGCCAAGCGGCCACCCAGCTAAGCAATGGCTACGCCCGATGTTGCTTGACTTTAGATTATGACGCTGGCCAAGATTATGAAATATGAACTTATCAGGTTTTTGAAATAAATAAAAAAGTCCTCACGTAGCAGGATTCGAAAAGCCGTCCTAGTACTTAAAAACCCAGAGCTCTACCACTGAGCCACCAGAGATATTAAATATTAGGTTGAAATAAATGTATAGTAGAAGAGAATTTGGAATTAATTAAATTAAAAAAGTCGTCACCTAGCAGGATTTGAACCGTCGTCCTAGTTCTTCAAAGTCTAGAGCTCTACCACTAAGCTATAGGGGAATATTAAATATTAAGGTGAAATGAATGTATAGGATCCTGAGTATTACGCCAGCACACGTGAGTATCATAATAAAGGAAAAATAGTAGTAATAAGGTCGTTTAACTGTCATTAATAATATTGGTAAACCATGCATGGTTGTAAAACACCTGAGGAACTAATAAAAAAATAAAAAAAGTCAGCACCCAGCAGGATCCCAACCCACGTCTTAGTGTATAGTAGAACTAGATGGGGCATTGACGCGCAGCCCAATCCGGCTAAGGCAAAATCCACATTATGCTAATTTCTCTGACGTAATTAAATATTTAGGAATCTTGTGTGACGTGTTATTTAGGGCGTGGCCAATACTATCTGTCAAATGTCAAATGTCACCTGTCACCTGTCAAATGTTGCCTGTCAACTGTCATATGTCGCGACCCACGTGACTTAGGAAATTTAGCTTACGTGGATGAGTTGTATCTTAGGGTCTTACGCAAGCGCTAAAAAAATGGCGCCAGTCACCTGTCAAATGCCACCTGTCAACTGTCATATTTCGCGAACCACGTGACTTAGAAAAATGTTTCTCGGTCTCAATCTTGATTGACACATTCTGCGCAAAGTTAAAAGACAAGCTGTAATTAGAGTGAAATAAAGAACTGTACGAGGACAGGCCGTGGCTGGAGTAGTGTTTATAGAAGTTATTTAGTGAATAGTACTGTAGAAGATTAGCTGCATAAAAAGGTAACATATAAAACGTATTGATAATATAGTTTCTCAATAATTTATACCGAAGGTCCCAGAAGTGGCAAGTGATACCGGGTGTCCCAAAAATTGTAAATAATTTTTAAATATGACTTTAAATTTTCTGACTTTTATAGTAAGAAAAAAAATGATTGTGTCGTAAGGCAAATAGATTTACGCCTTATAGACTTCGGAAAGCGTTTTGGGTTTCTAGTGAAATTTAATTTTTTTTTTTTTGCTTATTTAAAGTACATTTTTCTTTGATCTTTTAAGTAAATTCCAGCCATCAGTGCCCATTAAAAGGTAAAATAAATTCCAAAAATTTGTCAGATATTTTTTTTACTTTTTAGAAACTATATAGTCATGAACATTAAATTAAGTTGCTAATATGCCTGATTGTAAATAAAAACTTGTGTATAGTTATTCTATTCTTAGTGTCTTATTTATCAACAGTCATTCTACAGGGCGTCCAAACCTTAATTTGCACCTATTAGGTTTGCAGTTCATATTTAGCCGATAACAGAGTTTGTCGGCAACTACTTATGGTGCAGAGGCGTACCGATTAACGTTTTCCCACTATTGGTGTAATAATACTAAGCATTATTTGCACAATACTAGACAAAATTTTAAATTTTATCTTTCAAATCCATGTTCTTTTAACAAAAAAAAATCTTTACCTTATAACTCTAAAAATGTTTACTCGTTCATCTGCTAGAATTAAAAATATCAGTAGTTTTCATAAATTCAAATCGTCTATCAAAAACTTATTATTAGGAAATGCTTATTATGTATTGTCTAAATCAAGGAAGTTTAAAGGTGTATGGAAGCCCAATACTGTAGAACAAAATTGTCCAGGCGTGCAGGGCAGCGGGAATCGGGGGGTTGGCCCCGCGGAATTTGCGCAATAAATAGTAGGTCAAGGCCGGATTTCCATAATTCTTTGTTAAATCAAATGCCAAATTCCAACATTCACTGTTTTTTTTTTGCACAAAATTGTTGGTTATTAAACGATACTACCTAGAATATTTAAAATTATTGTGTAATATTAGATTTTATATCATCTCATATAATATAGAAAGAATAGATGGTGCCACTTTACTGCCTTCTATTTAAATGGTCGATATTTTTGGAAGTTTTGTATTTTTACCAAAAATCTTTGTGAATAAATAAAAGCACGATTTTTTAAAATACATTTCAAACATTGTATGATAGTATTATGTACTTATCACCAATTTTGTAATAAAAGAAGGACAAGATAGTGTAAATGAGTTTAATCTAATCCTAAGATTCTGGTTGTACATTAAAAAGTGAAAATTTTTATAACTGCTTTTTAGGCATATACTTTTCACTAATAACAAACATTCATGAGACAGAATAACAGTAGTTAAAAATGTTTAGTAACCTTTGGTACCTGAGTATTCATTGTAACAGTATCCGTTAAATATTATGTGTGTACAGTATGTCGAGCTTAAAAAGTTGATAATGCAAAATTAAGAAACCAAAAATCTAATTTATTTTTAAACAAATGGTATTGTCTCGAAAGTTGCCTCCTCTCCGATTTTAATCAAATTTGGTATACAGGGGCTTTTGGGGCGCTGATTACAAATCTGAAAAAAATATCTTTTCGGCAACGTTTCGTTTCCGAGATCTTCATCATCAAAGTTGAAAATTAAACTAACCTCATTTTCACTATATTCTCCCTTCTTTTTGTACACAATTCTTGATTTTTACACTAAAGTGGCACACAATATTTTATAAACACCTTTTAAAACCTTTTATTTTTATTTATTTTACATCTTTTTTCCATTAAATTGCGAACTTTTAAGTTTAAAGGCGGCAGCCATATTTGCTTAAAAAATAAAAGTGTAAAAAAGGTGTAAAATAAACATAAAAAAAAGTTTTTAAAAGGTGTTTGTGAAATATTGTGTGCCAATTTAGTGTAAAAATCAAGAATTTTGTGCAAAAAAGGAGAAATAGTGTAAATAAGGTTAGTTTGATTTTGAATTTTGATGATGAATATCTCGAAAACGAAACATTGCCGAATTTTTTTTTTTAGATTTGTAATCAGCGCCTCAAAAAACCGTACCAAAATTGTACTTCCTTTCATTCAATTAGAGGGACCTGTATATATTAAAATTTGCCTGGTATGCCCAGTAATCAATAATTTTGATCCTTTATAAGAGTTTACTAAATTATTAAATGAAATAAAAGTACCTAAATCTAAACCTTATTTCTTTTTAATAATCCACAGAAATACACAAACATTATGGAAATCATCTAAAAGATAGTTAAGATTACCTTACTTTTCTCACTAATATTTCCTATGAAATTTTCATTTTCTATTATTCATAATTGATATATTATTATTTATTCGGTTACCTAACGTTATGTATTATAAGAAGCACCTAATTTAAATAAAAAAACTACTTACCTAAAGTTAAAAAGACGGGTATGTTACCCTTGGATTTGCAAGATAAAACCATACAACCTCTAGTTATTTTGTTACGATATTGTAAGTAACAAACAATAAACACAAAATTATAGTCACAATTTAATAAACACTAATCACTAAAATAAGAAGGTTTTGATCAATTCAAAAAACGGTACTCCGGCTCTCATAAAATTATAATGTGTTGGCTAACTTCACACTGATTTATCAGTGTGTAAGTAGGCAACACATTAAATTATTTAGTGGAATTTTGTTATTGCGCAGAATCGGCGGGGCCAACTCTGACAGTTATTTTCATACTGGGCTGGACATTTTTTGATCGAATGGGCTTCCATACACCTTTAAACTTCCTTGATCTAAATACATTGAAGATAATTTAGAATAGATTTATTGCAGGAAAAGTTATATTGTCTTTTTTTCTCATAATATCGTATTATTTATTATTATTCTTTGTTATGAACATAGTTTTGTTTTAACAGAATATTATATGACAATAAAGCAATATGATTATTATTATTATTATAACTAATTCAAAGGGTTTAATATAATATTTAAAAATGGTGTATTCCATAACAAATAAACATTGTACAAAGACAACTTAACCAGTTATATTATATAAAAATCACACGAGACGCGATGCGAAAAAAAAGCAGACGAAAATCGCGATAATCCAGGATTAAAAATGAGATACAAGCCGGGATCTCTGTCATGATGCAAATAATCCCGGCTTAAACTGAAAAATATGAGAGAGTTTGGCTTTAATATTTTTCATAAATCTGTTTAGCCATAAATCAGCGTAATTATTTAAAAGGAATAAATTAACAAATGTAAAAGCATTAGAAGCTAATCTAAATTTAATTAATAAATTAATTAATGAATAAAAAAGTAGATAAGTTATGATATTTATAATTATAGATTTGTTTATATCTTTCCTAAGCTGTTTATAGGGTAATGAAAAAGTATTTATATAGAAATGGGGCTTCACTGTTTTTTGGTCATAGAAATCGAAAAATGAAGATTTATACACTTTTTTTAATGTTCTTCTCGTCATCGAATTTATATAAAAAAATGTTTGAAACTTCAGAAACTTTGCTTTTATGAAGATTTTTTATTTGAAGATTTGAAAAATCCAATTTTTGACTTTTGAATAATGATTTGAAAGTCATGGATCAATTTTTCATAATGTTTCTATTTGGATTTCTTGTTGCGCATCAAAAATGGAATAATTTAAAAAAAAAATCAAAAATATCAATTTTGTAATTTTAAAATTTTTTAATTGAAAAATTTACATAAAAAAAAAGTTTTTGTTAGTTTTTTTTTAATGTTCTATTCGTCACCGGATTTATTTTTTTTTAAATATTGTTAAAAATTGTAAAAATTTTAAAAATTGTAAAAATTGTAAAAATTGAATTATCAATTTTTTTTAATTTTGTCTTTTAAAGCGCAACAAAAAAAATAAATATTGCATAATAATATTGGATGATCCTTAAATTTTAGGTCAAAAGTCAAAATTTTGAATTTTTGAATTTTCAATTGCAAAAATTATTATCAATTGTGTTTTTTAAACATTAAACAATTATTATTCTAAATCCGATAAAAAATAGAATAAAATGTAAAAAACTCTCCAATATATCAATTTTTCGATTTTTTATATTCAAAAAACATTGAAGCCCCTCATCTATATAATTTTCAATGAAAAAATTTGTCAATTTGTAAATTGCAAAATATTTGAAAAAACACAAACTTACTAATGAGAATCTCTACTAGCCCAGTAAATAGGCCGGAAAATGTGGAAAAGTTGATAACAAGCTTCGATTTCAAAATTTCTGTAAACCTCAGGAACATTTCCCACCACTAACATCTACCTTGCGATGAAAAATGAAAAAATTAGGGTAGTTTTTCCACCCCCAAATAATCTACACTAGTAAAACTAATGAAAACTTTTTAAAATTCAAAATTTCACCTCGAAAATCGTTTTTCGAGGGTTTTGGGGTCGCTGATTACGAATCCGCGGTCAAAAATCGTATGAGAGTAGTTGCACCCCATCAAAACCACCCCTATAGACCGAGCGCTCGCGGCAGAAAAAAGAGACCGATTTTTTACAGGCTGCCTTTGATACGGGTGATATTTATAGCCACAAGCTATAGATAGATGCACCTATTAAGTTCCGCAACGTGTTACTTCATATATAAACATTAACTTTAATTAGCAAAAAAGATGCTTCTTAAATCAACTTTTTACAGTCTGCCAATTGTTAAGCATAAGGCTAGATTGCCAAACAAAAAAGTTAAAACGTTTTCTCCAGTACAAGGTAAAGCATACTAATGCTAGTTGCAAAAAAATCGTGAACTTTAAACACTTTTTTAGTCTGCCAAGCACAATTTAGACTAATGTGTGCATGAGATTGACGAATTTTCACAAGGCAGACTGTTTCCCGATTTTTAAAAATTGATACATAAAAGTTATTTAACAAATTTTTACAGTATTTCAGAACAATTTTTTACAGTGTAAAAGTTATTTAAATATAAACTTAACAGTTCACAATATTGAATAAAACAAATGGCAGCCTAATACGATGTATACATATAACTGCAAAATTATTTTTAATTTGCAAAATAAAAGTAAGACTTTTAACGATTTTTTACAGTCGGCCATTGTATCCCAACAATGTTTAGTTAGTAAATAAACAAACTATTGAATGGCAGACGATTTATGATGGAACATCTAGCGTTAATTGAAATTTGAAACTGGCAGGTAACGTAAGATTGATGGGGTCAGGTAAAGTTAGGTGCACTACGATGTTCTTTGCATGCATCATGATGCACATAACCCTACCTGACCCTGGTTAATCTTTTATCACCTGACCATGGCGTCCTAACGCCACTTGACCTCGGTCAATCCCGGCTTTTTCTGTGTAATTAAAATTTACTCATAATAGTTTTAGAATAAAATACGGAGGTTTTCTGAGTAATTACAATTCACGCACATTACTTAATTGGGATTCTGGAAGTTTATTTCTTAACATCAATATTTTTCCAAATTCATTTTTAACAAATTATTTTTGTATAACATCTAAAAACGAAGTAAAAAAAAAGAAAGGTATGGAGTGGAATCGAACCCCGAACCTCCGCAGGTTTCTGCTGTTTGCTTTTACAAAATAGTTGGCCATGGTAAAAGTACTTGACAGAATTTGTAAAATATTGCAAAAAAAATTACACAAAAACAATGGATAATATAAGAAAATCTTATTAAAACAGTTTCGAAAGCTAATATATCACAAGTAGGCGCAAGTAGGCAAACAAGCAGGTGACGTCGTTATAAACTCGACCAATCAGGAGCGTTTTGTGTTATGTGACAAACGTTTAAAAATACATTTTTATGTACGGATTTTTAAATAAATAAATAATTATTTTCAACTGACGTAAATAAATAACCATTTTTAAACTACCTTTACAAATTGTCTGCCATTCAATAGTTTGTTAATTTATTACCTAAATATTGTTTGAAAACAATGGCAGACTGTAAAAAATTGTTAACCATTATAAGTTTTTTTTACAAGTTTAACTCCGTCTGCCTATACTTTAAACTTCGTGAATTAGTATGCTAATAATTTAATATGAAATATTTATTGTAAAAGTTGTTATTTATTCAATAGGCAGACTGTAAAAAATTGTTCTTAAATACTGTGAAAAATTTGTTAATTAACTTTTATGCATCAATTTTTAAATATCGAGAAACAGTCTGCCTTGTGAAAATTCGTCAATCTCATGCACACATTAGTCTAAATTGTGCTTGGCAGACTGTAAAAAAAGTGTTTTAAGTTACACGATTTTTTTGCAAACTAGCATTAGTATGCTTTACTCTTGTACTGGAGAAAACCGTCTGCCTGCAACTTTTTTGTGGATTTGGCAATCTAGCCTAATGCTTCAACAATTGGCAGACTGTAAAAGTAAGAAGCTTTTTTTTGCTAATTAAAGTTAATGTTTATATATGAAGTAACACGTTGCGGAACTTAATAGGTGCATCTATCTATAGCTTGTGGCTATAAATATCACCCGTATCAAAGGCAGCCTGTAAAAAATCGGTCTCTTTTTTCTGCCACGAGCGCTCGGTCTACTAGGAGTACAGAAATGAGGAAATTTTGAAAATTTAAAATTTTACCTCAAAAATCATTTATCGGGGGTTTTCGGGATTGCTGATAACGAATCCGCGGCAAAAAATTGTGTGGTAATTGGACTTCATCAAAACCACCCCTAGGAGTGACAGAAAAATCTCGGGTGTGGCTCTCGAAGTTTTTAGGGGCGCTGATTACGAATTTGCGGCCAAAAATGATGTGAGGGTGTTTACACCTAATCAAAACGGGGTGCGGATGGTTAGGAGTGACAGAAACGGGAAAATTTTTAAAACTTAAAATTATCACTTGGGGATTTTTGGGGTCGCTGATTACGAATCCACGGCCAAAAATCGTATAAGAGTGGTTGCACCCCATTAAAACCACCACAAGGAGTTACAGAAATGGGGAAATTTTGTTTTGATTTTTTTGAAATTAAAGAAAACTTGAAAAACGATTTTATTACACTTTACACATTATTTATTTTTTCAACAATTTACCCACTTTGAAACCAAAATTCGCGCGCATATTATATTAAAAGTTTGAATTTTAATTTTGAATTTTATAAAATTATCATCAGTTTTACTTTTGGAGATTATTTGAGGGTGGGAAAACCACCCTATTTTTTTATTTTTTATTGCAAGGCAGATGTTATTAGTAATGAATGCTTCTGAGGGTCGAAGCTGTTTATTAACTTTTCCATATTTCACAGTATTTTCCGGCTTCTTTACTGTGATTTCATGATTCCATTAAAAAAATCACAACAATGGAGCAGTAATAAGCAATGATCTAGGTGCACATAATTGTGCATATTTTTTTAGCCTGTTTTCTTCCCTATCATAATTTCATTATCGTTCCATATAAAAGTATATGACTTAGTATGTAAATTTACATAGGTATTCTTATTGTCTTTGAAAAAAATTGAGAAAATGTTGAGTGGTTTCTGAGATATTTAATTTTAAAAATCGTCCATTTTACAACTGACTGACTGACTCATTGACTCATTAAAATTATGTGGCACTTCCCGATGAAGTGAAAGCTTAAAATTTCGTATGTAAGTGTGTTTTGCGAGTAAGTAAAGAAAAAAAAATGTGAAAACTACATATTCGTTTTCGGAACGCCTGGGGGTCCTTTAAAAGTTTACAATCTCAGTTAGTAGTAAAATAGGCGATTCTAGAATCAAACATCTCACAAATTACTTTATTCACACTCATTAAATTCAGTTTATACATTTAAGAAAGAAAACTACACTGGCGGCAAAAATTAGGGGAGATTGCCATATACCATAATTCAAATTAGTACCGGCAATTTGATGTTT